>CAJQZM010039284.1:32798-70195 GCA_907164665.1 Colias nastes | reverse complement strand
TTTTTTTTTTTTTTTTTTTTTTTTTTTTTTCAAGTGGGGAAATCTTGCCTAAGATACCCACGGCTCCCGGGGAAGGAGCCGTGGGTTATGTCGGATTCCTACCGACTAAAACCCCACCGTGTACCAACGCGCTGCTTTAGACGGGATGCGGGTACACATTCGCAATCTTCCGCATGTCCCGCCCAGCAGTTGCCCGTTTCCAGGCCCTCCGCCACTTGCCCGTTTCCAGGCCCTCCACCAAATGCCCACCCCAGGGCGGCGCAAGCTGTACACGAGCTCACGCCACCCGCTCGCCGATGATGGATTGTTCCCCGTTCCATCATCGGCGTTCCCCAAACCCTCGACCCCAGCACCGACCGGCCGAAGGGCGCGCGCCGAAAGGCCCTCTGAAACGTGATTCACGCGTCGAAGGACCCTCCGGCGCACTTTTATAGAGGTTTCCCTCGCAGCCCCCACCTCACACCAGAGGTGGCGGCCCTCGGTCCGGCCCCACGGACCGGATTACGAGTTGGCAGACGGCTGTCGCAGGACAGCCGCCGCCCTACACCCACCTACAGGAGTCACCGCGTGTCACAAAAGTGACGCGTCGGGATCCCGCCCCCTGTTTTGTTGGTAGTTAGACTACCAACAAAAATCAACGCGCGCGGCCTCTGGCCGCCATCCACCGCCGCAAAGCGCAGCCCCCTGCCAGTCGGTCGGAACGAGACCCAAACGAGCCCCGATCGACCTTCCAACCCCATTTTGCCCAGCCAAATTGCCAGGCCGCGACCACTAGCCGCCATACCTCGCCGTACCACAACGGCACCTGAGCCAATCCTGGCCCCCCGGAGGATCCTAGCCAGCTAGCCAGCCATCCAGCCAGCCAGCCAGCCAGCCGGACAACCAGCCGGTGACAGCATGCCAGCCAGCCGCCGCGGCTCAAAGCAGCCAGCCAGCCAACCGGTGGAGCAGCCGGTTTCAGCCAGCCTGCCAGCCGGCCCCCTAGCCAGCCAGCGAGGCAGCCGGTGTGACCAGCCGGTTCCAGCCAGCCCGGCCAGCCGGCCTTCAAGCCAGCCAGCCAGCTATATGGATCCCTGGCCGTCGAACCAATCGTGTCGTCAGACGACAGACCGGCCTTTCAGCCCCTCCGCGTCCAATTGGCTTCACTCAGAGTACACGAGTGCACTCCAAGCTACTGAGCCCCCCGGCCACGACAAGGCTTGGAACTGATGAGTGTACTGCCATAGTTAAGGACCGTAAAGAAGCCGAGTTAAGATATGATTCCAGTATGTCTTATGAGAACTTTATTAATTATAAGAAAATTGCAGCACGCACTAAACGGGTGCTATCAAAAAAAAAGAAACAGGGTTGGATCCGTTTCTGTGAGAGCTTATCTCCAAAAACCCCGCCATCATCAATGTGGAATAGTATTCGCCGTTTCCGTGGAGCTCTATGTGATAAAAATAGAGTATCCAACAACTCAGACGTTTGGCTTGATGATTTCATTGACAAACTATCCCCTCCATTTGTCCCCTCTTCTGATCATTTTCCTTGTCCTCCCCATAATTTAGTATCATACGACAGTATGGATTGCCCATTCACCTTGCAAGAACTTGTTACGGTTCTTGATGGCTTAAAAGACTCATCCCCTGGGGTTGATGGTATACCATATTCTTTTCTTTGCAAGTCAGGCGATCAAACAAAATCTTTTTTTCTAAATTTAATTAACACTTTCTTTTTACATGCCATTATTCCGGACTCTTGGAAATCCCAGCTTATTATTCCTATCCCCAAACCCGGCAAGGATCCCCTTAACCCCAATTCCTATAGACCAATCGCCCTGTCTTCTACCTTAGCTAAAATCACCGAACACCTTATTAAAAATCGTCTAGAATGGCTGGTCGAGAACAGAGGCCTCCTAGCTAGTTCCCAATTTGGCTTTAGGAAAGGTTTGAGTGTATTAGACAGTCTTAGTATTTTAACAACTGACATTCGTTCCTCTTTTCACAATAAACAGTATTTGGTCGGCGTATTTTTGGATGTAGTTTCAGCGTACGATAATGTTCTTCTTCCAGTGCTCAGACAGAAAATGTTACAGCTGAGTTTGCCTGAGAGGATGATACATTTCATCTTCAACTTATTAATGTTGAGGACGATACAAGTACGCTGTTCTAAAGATACACCTACTAGACATGTATTTAAAGGCCTCCCTCAAGGTTCCGTTTTGAGTCCATTATTGTATTCTATATACACCTGGGATTTGGATAAAGCCATTCCATCGTATTGTAGCGTTCTGCAGTATGCGGACGATATAGCATTGTATACTTCGTCAGAGAATATGGATGTGATTACCTTTCGACTTAACAGCGCCTTATCTTATTTGGAAAATTGGATGAACGATCATGGCTTGTCACTATCGCCCAGCAAAAGCAATGTAGTTGTGTTCACGAAAAAACGCTTGATCCCACAGCCGGTAATATTACTAGAAAACTCCTCAATCCCTGTAGTCAACAAGATTAAATTTCTAGGGGTGGTGCTTGACCAAAAGCTGAATGGTATGGCTCACACTAACTACATTTCTCAGAAGTGCGAAAAGGGTATTAATGTTTTACGCTCCCTAGCTGGTGTTTGGTGGGGATCACATCCATATTGTCAAAAACTAGTTTATAATGCTATAATCCGTAGCCATTTGGATTATGCGTCGTTCATCTTAGAACCTTGCAATAAAACAGCTTTAATAAAATTGGACAGAATACAATACAAGTGTCTTCGACTCATTATAGGTGCCATGAAGTCTACCCCAGTCAATGCCCTTCAGGTAGAATGTGTAGACCCTCCTTTATATCTCCGCCGTCAATATCTGTCAGACAAGTATTTCTTTCGGCTTATACAATTATCCTCCCATCCCCTTCTTCCTAAAATTCGAAATCTACTTCAAATACTTACTCTAAATAACCTCCGTCGTCCATCTGATCTTCCTTGCCTACTTAAAAGTCTCATCAAATTTAACCGCCTTCCGGATCCAACATCCCAATTTAGTATCCATCCTTTATATTCAACTCCGTTTCATGCACTAGTTTTTAACCCCAACATTAATATGAGTTCTGGTATTCAAAAATATGCTCCAGATTCTAATGTTGCTTTTAACTGTCTGGTTTCTTCCTACTGGCGTGGTTATAATCTTTTTTTTACGGATGCCTCAAAAGTGTCAAAACATCTTGCTGTAGGGGTTGCTGTATGGCACCATAACTCTAACACTATTTTACAATTTAAATGTCCCCCTCTCTCTTCTGTTTTTACTGGTGAAGCCACAGCTATCTTGGAAGCTCTCAATTTTATCGACTCTCATAATCTCCAAAATTCAGTTATTTTTTCAGACTCCCTCAGCTGTCTTCAGACTATTACTTCTAACCCTTTCCGCTCAAAGTCTAAATTTCCTATCATCTTTCTAATAAAATCCGCACTTTACAACTGCTTCAGAAAGGGGCTTCAGGTAGATTTAGTACATATTCCAAGCCATTCTGGTATTGTAGGCAATGAGAAAGCTGACGTTCTGGCTAAATCTGCCATTCAACATGGTACTCTGGAGCATTACTCTAATTATGCCCACGATCTCTCTTCTCTTTCTAAGGATCGCTTGGATCATACATGGAACAGTCAGTGGAAAAATTCAACCAAAGGGAAATTTTATAGAGATATCCAACCCTCAATTCCACGTAAGCCCTGGTTCTTCCGTTTCCCTAATATAGACAAGCCTACTGTGTCCACCATTTGCCGCCTCCGTTTAGGTCACAATACCACTCCTAATCATTTATTTAAAATTCATGTTCGTGACCATTCTCTCTGTGAGTGTGGTATAGACGAAGGAAGTTATGACCATTTATTCTTTGTTTGCCCTAAGCTCCGTATCTCACTTCTGGATATCCTTCCCCCAGATGTTCCCCTCCCTACTAATTTTAAGTGTTTACTTTGCCTTGTCCCTACCTCATTTGTGAATATCCTATCAAAATTTATCAATTTTAACAATCTAAAATTTTGAACTCCCTCTGACTACCTATACCTATTTTATGTTATGCTTTTGTGATGTGTTGTGTTGTCTATAACTAATATTTGTTCTTTGTCAGGTTATACAGCTCCATGTAAGAAGTCTTTAAGTAAATAAAAAGTAAATCATCTCAACCGTGATTTTTCCTCAGCACAGAGCACGCTTAACATGAGCATTAACTTAAACTGACCATCCGTTCAAAACTTGACATTGGCAGAATCCGTCCTCACTGGGATCGGGAGTTACCATTTGGAAAAAGAAGAAGAAGAAGAACCAGATGACAGCGAGATTAATACAACGACAAATCCGCGTAAAGTTCGCAGACTAGTAATACCATAATATTGAAAAAATATTAGATTAAAAAATAATATTGAAAAACCATAATATTGAAAAAATATTAGATTGAAAAAAGATTTTTTTTTAATATGAGAGGCATTTTAATTATTACGTTGCTATTTCCCGATGAATTTTAAAAGCGTGGATATTAGAGAGTATTAAATATGTACTGTTAAAATGAAAAAATAAAAAATAGTAAAAAAATTATTGCACTATTTTCGAAAAGCTAATGACCTACATTCAAAAAATAAACTACATTCAAAGAATTCCTTAAATACGCTGGTCACCCTCGGGCACAAAACAGGTTAATATTTCTTAAAATTACATCCTGTGTGACCCTGTATACATTTGCTTTTGATGGTTCTCCCACATTTGATTTATCAAGTTTGTTAGAGAGATTTCTGCCTTATAATTAATTGACCCTAACGTACAATATAATATAACGTAATATAATAACGTACCTAATGGTACAATAATAGTACAGGGTGTAATTTTAACAGATAACAGACTAAAATTAAGCAAATTTTTGTAAAACCTATGAATGCAGTTTTCTTTCTTTTCAAAATCGATGGAATGTTTCCATTGAGTAGAATTATGTATTACTTCAAAATTTATTTTTAAAGAAATGTGTTATTGAATATTGAGCACATTAAGACGTGTTAAGACTTTTTATTAATCGATTTGAACGTTGCACTAAGCCCAAACAAAAGAAATAAATGAAATGATTATTTCAACTTTATCTAATAATATTTATTTGGTCGAGCCTCAAAGATTGCATAAAACTAAAACATACTTACTTAATATGAACTAATTAACAATAGTCAATAAGATTATTTTAGTTTTTCCACAGTTGTAGGTATGCTGGACTATCGACGTTTATGTAAATATTTTTGCCAGGAATATGATTTCTCAATTCATAAGGCACTGCTCTTTCCGCTTCGGGTTTTTCGGATACCGGTGGCACGGGTAGGTCTGTAGCTGTTTCAGCTGGCACGGGATAAGGTTGGGGCACCTTGACCTCATAAGGATGAATAACGGGAAGTAACACTGGAGTTGGTACGGGCACATTTACGCGTTTCACGACTGGAACGGGTTGGTGTTTAGTAATTTTAACCTCCTTGTGGATGATTACTGGGGGCGAATTAGCTATAGCCTCAGCTTGGGCCAAAGCTCGTTGCTTTTCTACCTCGTTGTTATGCGCTCGTAATGCATTCTCGTGGGCTAAGGCATATATAAGAGGATTGTAATTGATCAAAGGTTGTTGTTCTCCTTCTTGATTGCGGTTTTCTTGCTGGTTGTTAAGACCACCGGAAGCAATTTTTTCTTGTTCAAAGCTGTTTCTTAAACTCTTCTGCCATTGTTTATTAATTTGTTCTTGTACAGACTGCTCTTGTGCGGCCTGCTCTCGTAAAGCCTGTTCTAAATTTTTCTCCGTGCTAGGGTTGATTGGTATCCATCCATTATCATTGCTCTCTTGACTTAGATTGTTAGGTACGAATTTGGGTTGTTCTGGTTGTTGACTCTCTGGGGTAAATAACAATAATGAAGGTGGTGCTTCAACATTCTGAATGGATAGGCCACTGGGTAAGTTAAAATATCTTGCTTGTTGCTCCTGTTGTTCTTGTTGTTCTTGTTGTTCCTGTTGTTGTTGAAGCTCTTGTAGTTCTTGTTGCTTGAGAACTATCTGCTCTTCTTGGACAAGTGGAGCCCCCAAATTTTCACGCTGAGGATTATATCTTGACTGAGGATTTTCAAATGGCAATTGTTGTACCTTTTGCAATTTGTTTATTGTTATTTCTCCTGAAGCATGTGATCGAAGTTCTGCCTTTCCAGCTTGAAGATCTTTGATCTGACTGGGAGTTAAATACACAATTATATCCCTAGTTGCAAATCTCTTTTGTTGATTTTGAGCTGCTCCTGCCGTGGAAGAATTAGTATTTTTAAATGATTGAGGTCCCGGAGCTAATTCTTTTGCTTGAATTCCTATTAGTGCTATGATAGCAGAGACGATAGTCACCTAAAAAACATCAAATAATTTAATTCGGTTTTTTTCTGTATGCATGTTGAATTATTCTTTGGATACTTTGTAATACTTACTTGATACAACATTGTGGGTTGTATAGTGAAGAGCCCTCAACCAAAACGATCGAGCGTCTAATGTGATATATCAAATTCACCTATTTATATACATTTATGCATATTGGAAAATTGCTAATCATAAATGAAATCTATTTATAAAATTAAAATTTACATAGATTACGATTTGAACCAAATCTTACTAAACTAACTAAGTATTTTTAATAATTATGTAATTCAAAACTGTGGGTTGTCAAGAACATATTAATATGCTTTAGTACTATATAGAGGAAGTAGGTTAAGTGAAAAAAATATGGTGTAACATAATATAAACTTGGAGAATAAAACTGCCGAAATTGCCACAAGATCCAATTTCAGGTCAATATTGTCACATTTTATTCAAATACATGCAAATTATAATCATCGCCTAAATGTTATTAATTGTTTCTTTAATAGAAAATTTAGGTAAATAAGAATGTATTAATGATTAAGGAAATGTTGAAATACGAAAGATGAAGTACTTACACTGTATTTGAAAGTATGTACCAAACTATCTGTTGTTAGGTATTTAGGCAATGAATCAATTAGGAATGAAATAGGTACCTAATATATTACAACATATTATTACAGCAAGATATATTTATAGACGGTATGAGAAAAACACTTAAATATTTAATCAATTTCAAAATATTAGATATATTGCTAGATTTTTATGAGTTTTATTTTTTATTCAAAAGGTCAAAACTCTAAGCAATACTTAAGAAATACCTAATCTATCCGAAAGTTCCTAACATATAAATAAGACAATAATTTCTACATTACCCCTTTATTTATTGAGCTCCTTAATATACAACAATAATAATAAAATACAGTTTTCTTAAATGAAAAGTGATAAAGCTTCAGTTTTAAAATTACTGATAGGCCTAATGCTAGAATTTTAATTGAAACTAGCTTTCCGCCTGCGGCCTCGCCCGCGTTTTCAAAGAAAAACCCGCATAGTTCCCGTTCCCGTGGGATTTCCGGGATAAAACCTAGCCTATGTTGCTCAGTGAAGATGCAGCTTTCTAATGGTGAAAGAATTTTTGAAATCGGTCCAGTAGTTTATGCGTGAAAACCATACATACATAATTACAAACCTTTCCTCTTTATAATATTAGTATATATAAGCCAGCCATAGATCAACAATCGAATTGATCTATCGTATCGTCTGAGACTTATTTACATTGTGGCTGCATTAAAGATGCATAAATGTCATAATATATTTAGCGTTTTAGTCATAGTTTCGATGGGGTATAAATTAATTCCGTCGAGATTTTTATCTTGTTATCTTGATTATTGATATGATCATAAGAGATATGCCGCTTTAGAACGATGACATGATTTAATATCTTTAAAGATTTATGTATTCATAGTATTATATTATTATTGTATGTTGGTATAGTAGTACTTGCCCGCATAAATATATGAAACATTGTAGATTTCATTCTTTAAATAAAAACTTTTACCTTCTCGAAAAGGTAAAAGTTTTATAATTTTTTAATTCCATTAATTAAACATTTAAGTTACAAAATAAATAATAAGATATAACCGTTAAATAAATAATAAGATAAACCTTTTGAATAAAAAATAATAAAAGAACAACTATAACTACTTACAAAAAACGTGTAGGTATGTAAATCTTACATCATTAAAATAATATAAAGGCGTCGCCTATTTAAAAATACTCAATTATTAGGCCCATTTATATCGCACTAAATATAGATAAAATCTCGTATAATATAATTTTTTACTAATAACTAATGTAACTTTTGGTCATTCAGTATATCTTGACCCACTTGAAAAGTTATACAACCATGATGTACGTCTATATTGACCTCACAGTATCAAATATTAACGCCATCTGCTGATCATGGAGAATATTATATTTCAATCGGTACTCTATATATCGCATCGCTATACTTCTACTCCATAATATTATATAGTTGAATTTTGAATGTTCTCATGTCGATAAGATTCAGTTCTGGTTCTAGAAACTTCTAATAGATGGCGTGATTTAAGAAATTACTGTTAAAAATAATGTGAATTTATATATTCGTTTATATATTATAATTAAAAATAAATATAAATGAAATGTCATGTTTAACGATAGCACAACACACTATTGTTAAAACTATATTAAACATAGGACAACTACACATTTTTTTTACTTATTTTGTGTCTTATTAGTCTTGACTATAATATTTAAACTTATTTCCCTTCATATAAAAATTAGCAAATTTACTTCTGTGCATATTTTTGTCAATGTACATAAGATATTTTGATCTAATAGAATTTACGAGAAACCATTTGCCGCACACTATTTGCCGCAATAAAATCTTCGAGATACACGATATCCATTGGTGTAGAAATGAAAATAAAAATCAATAGTAGTTTTTGAGTTTAATTGCGACGGTGGACTTTTAGACTAGAGTAGATAATTTTTGAAACAAAATAAAATCGCAGTCGGATGAAACCCATTAGAAAAGGAACTCTATATTTTCTCTTGTATCGGCTTTTCGGTAATATTTCAAAAGAAAAAAAATCATCTGTTGTAAGTTACGATACAACTAATATTTTACAGCATATTCAAAAGCAAAATGATGTCGATAAAAACATTTCAGGTCGTTCGAGAAGTGTGCCTGATTTAGTAAAAGCTCATTATCACACTGTTTGTATGCGTTTCCTGAGAACATTTACTATGGTAATGTTTATTTTTTTTACACCATATGAAAGTAGAGATTTCAATGAACAAAAGGCTCTTCAAGTTTTTGAAAAAAGCTGATATTTTGACGGGTGACTTTTCGATTGAAAATTAGGTTGTTTTTTTGGTATTAATTCAAAATAAGGCGAAAAAATAAATATTTTCAATCAAATAAATTACAGTGTATTTGGGACATAATAAAGTAAGTTTCCACCAAATTTCGTAGAAAAAAAATAAATTTTGAAGTAGATAAAAATAAAAGACCAAAAACTTGGTTTTTTGAATTTTTCACCTAAATTTTGAGGTTAGGTGAAAAAATTGTGAATACAAAAGTTGTAGAACTTTTTATTACCTACAACTTTGCCATTGAACTTTTTTCCGTAAGACTTGTAGTTTTGTCGGAAATCGAGAGAAACCATTTTTTTCTCTTAAAAGCTCCCCCCTCCCACTTCCCGAACTCGGATTGACCGTAATTTATTTTTCCTTTTATTTTCATCATATTCCCCTCCTTTTCTAATGGGTTTCATCCGACTGCAATTTTTTTTATCTTTTTATTATTTTTAAAGGCTTCTACCCCAGTCTATTTGTTTAAATATACATAGATAATAAAATACAAAGATAATGTATAATATTGTACAACCCTAGTTCCTATTACTCTACGGCTCACCCTAAACAGCATTTTGGAAACGATCATCAAATTATTTTAAAGTAAAACAATGTTTATTGATAGACTTAGGCCCAGTTTCACCAATATTTTCTAAATCAGACATTTATTAATCGAGCTTCAAAATAAACATGCATTTTAACATCGTTGTCAACTCTACAGGTTCCAAGGAGGAAATTTAAAAGACCATTAACAAATCGTCCTTTAACTGAGCGACTCACGAATCATTCATTCGTATTTTAAACCGCCCGAAACAAAATGTCATAGTTGACAATGCCATAGTTTCGCACATTAGGGCTATTTGTTCTAGTTGTATAATAACTGTCATGTTTGGTAATTCGATTAAATTGAAATGTTCTAATACAGTATAAAATTTAATAATCATAACTTTTACGTTTACTGGTTTATATGTCAAACGATTTGGTCGTTACCATGGTTACAAATGTTTGATGTTATTTGGAGATTGTTTTGTTGTGATTTTTCTTGTGTTATTTTAATTTTATTTTGAGTTGAATAAATACAATAATGTTGAAGAAAAATCGCGGTTCAATTTCACTCGGTAGAAGGTAAACTGGATCTGGTTGAAATTACGAAAAAAAATTCGGAGTCCGAAGGAAAGTGGAGAGATCTCATACTAGAAGAGCAATTAAAACAAGAAAAATAAAGACAAAGATAAAAGAAAGCAGCAAGATACATTTAAAGTAAATTAATAGTAAATTCTTGTTCGTAATAACCTAGTATCTAGTTGTTATAACCTATTTATTGAATGATGTTGATAGGTACAATAAAAATGTTTTATAAAAACACAAGTTTTATTTATTTAGGTAACATGAAAAATTACATATTTCTATAACAATGTCACATTTAAATTAAATTAGGATCATCATCATCGTCAGCCCATATGGGCTGACGATGATACCATGCCCCAGGGGCTACCATGTCCCAGCAGTGAGAACGTATATACGTTCTCACTGCTGGGACATGGTATTGGTAGTGCTAACTTAAACTTAAACACGGTAAGGGATCAGGTCATTATCCACCACGCTATCTTATGATATGTCGGTTTCCTCACGATGTTTTTCACCACTGAGCCATCACTGCACTGCACTACAATAAGCAGTTGGTCTGTAGGTGAAACTGATTGATTCCTAAAACAGAATTTAAAATTAAGATAAGTACATTTCATAATCATGAGGAGGCCTAAGCCTTACCTGAGTAGTGGTGAAGTTTACATTTTAAGTACCTATATTGGTATTCAATACTAGATTTGACATGACTCACAGGATTATTATGGTTTAATTGAAAATAATAGGTACAGTATGTAGGAAGGAACCTTTTATGCACATAAATATAAATATTACCTCACGAGATAAGTAGTTTTACTTACAGATCCGAAGGTTATTCCAGTTTATCTTCAATTAATTGCAATACTTCCAAAACCGATTGTTTTGATAAACGAAATCTTGTACTAAAATCAACATCATCATATTCTTCGAAACAATGACGACGTTCTTTATAAATTCTGGGCCATCGCGGTCGCACTATATAATCCAAATTATACAAATCATCCAACACATCTTCATTTTCAAAAATAAAATAGTATGCAAAGTCCATCTTGACAGCAAGAAAACATCAAATCATTTTTTCTAATCGTTTGTTAAAAATTTAAAGAACCTTTATACCAGTAATCAAATATAATGCCGTGTTAAGGAAACTAATCCTCGATCAGGTCATGGTGGGACACTCCCTTACATTAAAGACCCGTTAAAAGAGTTAACAGCGTGTTAAACTAACTAACAGAGCATGGTGAAACTGGGCCTTAATGACTGAATTTATGTTTATTCTATTGAGCAGTTTTTAAGTATATAATATCCATATTTTGGAAATATTTATTAGAAAAACTAAATAAGTATGATTTATGTTGAAGCTGAAGATGTTTAAATTCACCAGCGTCGCTAGTGCATAATATATGGGCGGTGGGTGACTCAAAATTAATTGGTTCACGTGCTCCATTATACCTATACGGGAAATATATTTTTTTTTAAACGAGTGGCTAAAAAAACTGAGCGACTGATGATGAGATATACTGTTTAAAAAACTTGTGCGGTATGATTATGAGTAAGCGACAAATAAACTAAACTAGCAACGAATATTGGTTGATAATAAAATACAGATTGAGCGTACTAAAAGTGGATTGTGATTTATTATTTTGAGAAATTAAAATTTTAACTCAGAAACCAAATTACGAACTGAGCGACTAGAAATACTAGAATAGAATTCATTGTTACATTTAATTACAATTTACCGGCTTAGTGTTCCAGCAAATATTTAGTTATCCTAATTGATAAAATGTTCAAAAAAAAATTGTAGGTACTCGTAGCACCTCTACCCATTATTGTATTTTTCAAAGTGATTTTTCTATTCGAAACACAACATTTAATAAAAAATGCCATTCAATATTGAAAAATCATATGCCAAATAATGAAAAAAATTCAGCACGTAATGTTGACATTCAAAAAAATATTAGGTCGCTCAAATATCATTTTTTATTTTAAGTAACTCAAATTAATGTTAAATTTGTTAATCGCTGTTCTGTTGTTTTTTCATCACTCGTAGTCAGTCGCTCAGTTAGTAATTAATTCTATAGCCCCAATTAATCATTTTTGTCACCTAAAAATTTAATTTACAGTGACTCATTTAAATAATTCCCCTTTATTTATTAGATCCGCAGTAGGTAGGCAGTAGGCATGCAGTAGTATTTCTTTTTCCGAGTTTACAACATTTTTGAAAAAGCAGTTACCCTAAGATTAGCACGTAAAACTAACCCAAGAAACAAAGTCTTCAGCTTTACAATATCAGTATACTTATTTTTGATTAACACCTTTGTCTATTCCCTGAGATTATTATTACCTACTCTATCTTGTGAAATTAATAATTAACAATAATTTATATCTCTTTTTTTAATTTTAATGATATTATGTATCTCTGTTCCATGTTATCAGTAGAAAATTACAAAATATGTTATCCCTTACTTCGAATTGTATCATAAATATAGACTAAAATTATTATGTATAATAATTTATAGAAACAATTACTCATATGTATGGACCGCAGTACGGGTCTCGATGTCATGACAATATAATCCTCAAATTTTCATTAGTCGTTCAATTATAATCTATTCAGATTGTAGATATGTAGTCATTTGATATAAAAAAAGAAAAAGGCAATAATGTTTGTAAAAATGTTTCATTTTATTTTTATGTATAAAATATGTACAACTAGTGACTATCATATTTACAGGCTATTGACTATTTGGCACGAAAACGACTCAATTTCTCCTTTTACCAGCAGCAGCTCTTTTTCTTGTAGTGGGTGACGTGTTTGATGATGTGTAATGGGTATGGCTTCCAGACGGGAACTGGTACTTCGACGTGCTTTTTGACGGGCACGTGAACCTTCTTGATGACCTCATAAGGCCTTTCAACGGGGACGGGGACTTTCCTGATGACCTCAAAAGGCACTTTCCTGACAACCTCAACTGGAACAGGTCTTTCAACTTCAACATGGTGTGTTTTGTACACTGGGTAAGGCACGTGCTTTACAACATCAACGTGAACGGGGTAGGGTTGTGGAACTGGCACTCTGACTTCTTGACGCACTGGAACAGGTACGGCCTGAGGGACGGCAACTTGGACGTGACGGGTAACTTCAACGGGAATACGGCGGACGATATTCTGAACCACAGACTGGAGCTCATACCTTGTTGAAGCAGCATCGGGGCGACCGACAGTCACGCTTGTTCCGATCACTCTTGGTGCACCAACAGCGACGTTAGTTACGACACCGGGGCCAGATAATCCTTGTCCAATAACAGCACCACCGTTGACTACTGCAGGACCAGAAATGTCAACTGGTCCCCCAACAGGGCCACCTCCTACAACTGGACCACCGACTGGGCCTCCAATAACTCCACCTCCAATAGCTGAACCACCGAAATCGGCTCCAATGGATGAACCCTCGGGACCAGAACCAGCATAACCAGAACCGCCTACATGTCCAGAAATAACCCCACCGTCGACTGCAGATCCAAAGTTCGATGGAACAAATCCACCGTTCAGGGGACCACCAACAACACCGCCGTTCAAACCGGAGTTACCGCTGAAACCACCATCAATAGGGCCGTGGTCGTGGATAGAGGGGCCGTGGTCGTGGATAGAGGGGCCGTGGTCGTGGATGGAGGGGCCATGGTCGTTGAAAGATAGACCGTGGTCGTTGAAAGAAAGACCATGGTCGTTAATAGCTGGGCCATGTTCGACGACAGAGTGATGGTGCTCTTCTAAACCTCCGCCAATGCTTCCCGGGCCACTAAGATCTGCGCCCGAAGGACCAGGACCTGGTGGTCCATAAGATGCTGACGGTGGTCCGTATGATGCGGATGGGGCATTTAAAGCAGATGATACATAGGAGTCAGAGCCGTGACCGGACAAATAACCAGCACTTGCGCTGTATGCCAGCGCGGCGAAAAACACTGTCTTAACCTGTAACAAACATATTTGTCCATTAGCGAATATTCTTATTAGAAAAATTAAGTATAAGATCTACTTAAATAGACTGACTTAATTCGTTCAGTTATGACAAAGTTTATTATCGTATAATGTATTTAAAAAATGAAACTTTTTTATATTTTATAATTCGAATTGTATTGAAACATTTGTAAAACAATGTCCGATAATTATTTAAGTCCTTTAACTGTTATCAATCAATCTGTTTTCAATGACTGTTACTCTCATAAAAAATCCTTGCAAAAAAGTATCCATAGAAGGACTTACAACAAACGCCATGGCTTTTAGCTAATCGCCAGAAGCCACCTCAGAAGCTGCTTGTTTTCTGTTCCGAGTTCGGGTGGTTTGTGATTTGATAACGTAACGAAACCACATATTTATACAAGTGATAGAGCCAACTCTTTCGATACGACGCCCGTGAATAAATTATACAAATGACATCGATAGCTTTAAGTTTTGCCAAAAATTTTTCTTTCTAATGGGACAGATTAAGTCTACCTTCTAATATTTATGAAAGCGAAATTTAAAATAATGTAATTTAAAGTAAACAACGTTATGATCAAATAGCATTAAATAAAAAAAAAAGATAAAAAATTCTAATATCGATCAAAAAATATATATTACAATCATTCGTTAAAATGTTTAACAAAAAGATGGATAAATAAATATTACATAAATAAATATCATAAAACTTTTAAATGTAAAACTATTCCTATAATGGTTTTAGGAAGAAAGCTTACACATTTTTGTCGGTCCTTCATAAATAATAAATAAGTAAGTAAATATACTTTTATTTTAACTCTGTATATTGAAAACATATTTTTATATGACAATAAAATAACTTTATTGGCATTTGCAAAATTTAACTCTACTCAGTCAGCCCGTACTCACTATACTTAATGTGTTTCCTTTCCTTCCGTTTTAATCACTTAAGTTATCCCAAATTAATTCAGAAAAAATATTAATTTATATATTAATATCTGAGCTAAAATTCTCTCATAATATTTCCACATTTTATAAACAAAGTGATGATTAAGCATTACGTATTTTCTTAAACCTGAGTAAACAGATATTAGAAAACGTTTTACCAAATTTTTACTTCCTTCTGTGTTTGTATGACATATCACGTTACATAAGTTCATTAGATAATTTATTAAAATTAAATATTGATCTGAATTCTACTTTCGTTAAATTCCAACTAAATGAGGCATTCCTACTGCATTATCCTTATGTAACATACGATTCTGTTTTAAGCAAAATCATCCTCACTAGCTAGTTATCATAAGATGATTTTATTACATTAGATATTTATGTATTTGTATTTGTATTTATTTGTATATGTATTTGTATCAAAATTGATTTTTATTTCGTCAATCATCCATATCAAACGTAAATAAAGTAGATTTTCATAGCAACTTTATAATATAATTTAAAATTTCGTTCAAATTGAGCACTTTTATTATAAACATTGAGCAGCATTTATTAATTTGTTATAGAAACGAATTTTCTTATGCAAATGAAATAAAGAAACAATAAAATAAACAACAAAAGCATACGCTCTACATTCGAATTACTACTGCATTCAGGCTATCAGTAAATCTCATACATAATACCCAATGCTGAATTTATTAGCTACATACTAATCATTTAATTGGACTAAACAATAATATGTAGCACGTAGGTACGTATATAAGTAGGTCGTTAACTAAATCAATGGCTAATAATAGTTTAAGATCTTTAACTAAAATAAGAAAAGTCCTTTTCTCCATTTTGTAGTGTTAAACTACATTTTATACATAAAGCCAAGTTAGGATTTTCGCAAGGAAAATACATACCTACTCTTCCAAAAAAAAATCCATTGAGAGACTACAAAACCAGTTGCGAACATACTTACTTCCTAAGTGTAAAATGTAAGTATGAATGATATTACATGATCTGACATGGTAGTTTTCTTGGTAAAGCTTGTGCATGCTTTGATAAAACGAAATTTTTGTATTGTTAGTCATCAACACGTTTATTTCCACTTTTTAAAGTAAAGTAGGTATCATATGTTTCTGACGAAATAGGATGCAATTTTCGGCTTTCTTATCAAGATCATTACGTAAATACTTAAATGTAAGAAGTGAAATGATTGTGAGCTTTGCTTGTGAGAATTCGCATGGACCATTTTCAATGCAAAAAAAATTATATTTTGTATAATTATTTAAAAGCATTATATAATTTTGTTTGCATATAAAAATGATAATGAGGCGGACACAAAGAAGTAAAATTCGAGTGAAATGTTCTTGATATAGTAATTGGGCCAAGCTTACACGGCCGTAATGTATGACACTACTACGAGCACGATTGATAGTACCGGTATCAACTTCCGATCGTACAAAGCAAAGCACGTGGGTTCTGTTTATTTAATTTATCGTGTCTTAACATATGTTTTTTTCTAATGATATAAACAATTTTTTTTATGTAAATTATCTACTTAAAAACTTCGCCAGATGTAAAACTACATTAAAAATACTAGTATAATAATAACTGAACAATATGATATCATCTGTGATAAGAATATAATGCTTTACTCGAGATTTTATGCTTGTTGTTTGGTACACTACAGAAAAACCTTGCGAAATGAGCTTATCGTGATATTGAAATTAATCACCTCACAGGTCAAATCGGATCGCAGAATATACAGATTAATATTTAACTATTCAGAGAAAAAATGCCGCCTTCTGTGCAACCTTTACGAAACGTTTGACGTTTGATCATTAATTAAAGAAGAATATTTGCTTTTAGCATATTCTGATATAGATTATTAATTGTGCCTTTACAAAAATAATGTTATTACATCCGACATACACGTAATTCACTGAAAATTCGGAGAATTCTACTGTGAAAGCTATCGAATTTGCAACCAATAATCATAAATAACGTTTAGCAATAGGCAATAAAATTAGCATCCGAAATATATTAGTTACAGTTTTGAATTTTGATAAACACTTCATCTTCCATTACGTAAAAGTTTTGTCATAATATGACCCTTCATTGAGTAACATTTTAAATGTAAACCTGTTTCTGTAACTATATTAATTTCACCTGGTCGCTGGGAATGTGATGATGAATAATAAAATACCGTTTGACCGATATTATTAGTCACTCCTTCCGGTTTTATTCCGGGTCAAGCTTTACGTAATTTTGGTGCAAATCTTTAAGTGTAGGCCGGTCTTGTTTATGGTTTTTGTGATTAATTATCTAGATAAGTTTATGGTTCTGTGCAATCGGAAATATACAAAAAACCATTAATATACCCGTGAAACTGGATTGTGTGATGACATTTATTAAATTAACGACAATTTCATGGAATAAGTATTACATTAAATTATGTAATAATTGCGTGCTGGTTTTAGTTACTAATTTAAGCTTTTATCAGCTGAAGGCCTTATAAAAAATAGTTCGATAATATCAAAAACATACTCAAACCAAGTTTTATAGGTCGGAAGTAGGTATTTCTGAATTTTACAGGAAAATAAAGTTCGATAAGCCTTACTACATACTAGCTGCGCCCCGCGTTTTCACCCGCTCCGCTCCTGTTGGTCTTAGCGGGATCATATATAACATATAGCCTTCCTCGATTAATGATCAATCTGATTCCGAAATAATTTTTCTAATCGGCCCAGTAGTTTCTGAGATTAGCGCGTTCAAACAAACAAACAAACTCTTCAGCTTTATAATATTAGTATAGATTATCATATTCTTCAGCCGATAGTTTTGTTTGATAAATTCAGATTTTAGAAAAGGAACTTGTTGTATAAAATATTGCATTATATCTAAGGAAATATTGAATGTTAAACAAAAGCTGACAGCTAATACATATTAGAAATATCCTTCGAAAATATCCTTCTTATAATTATTATGCTTTTATATTTTAAAGCTCTGGCTCTATACTCGAAGTATAATATGTATAGTAACATGGTTAACTTATTATATAGGTTTATGTTTGGATTAAACGATGAGGTGTTAAACATGTCTGTTTTAATTTGATGTATAATATATTTTTCTTGTTATATTACACTTATAATTATTTATATGGTAAATGTTTAAATTACAAACGACTTCTAAATGACAAACAAGATTTCTATTTATTTATTAAAATACATTCGAAATTGTCCTTATTTTTGAAAGTCCGTTTAAAACAGGTAGATTATATAAGTATTTTTACTTTTTTATAAAAATATATATTTCGCAATATGCATGTAGGTAAATAAGGTTTGAACTAGTTTTTATAATTAACATAATCTTTGTTGATATATGATATAACAAGATCGATAGTTTCATCGAAATCAATAAATACTTAACTATTTAGCATAAATTTTACTAGGAGATACTTATGTAAGTTATATCTCTATTTTATATATTTTTGGACTAGACCTCTACTACTCTTTACACTTATATTGTTATATTACAATAACAATGTATTAAATTATAGGCTTGTATAGTTTTATATTGTTATATGTGATATAGGTAAAAAAAATATATTCGGCAATTATATCAAGGGTAAAAATTGAAAGAGGTTGTTCTTTGGAGGATAGTTTATTTAAAGTAACCATTCTAAATATTACTTACTATTTACAAAACGAAAATATTGAATACACATTGTGTTCCTTAATTAATGACTTAGTTATCACCCTACGTTGCAGCCTCTCGATGAGCTAACGACAAGAAATATTTACAGAAGAGTAGACTAGCCAATGGTGAATGAGGTATTTTATTCAAAGTATTGAACTTCTGTTTACCAGCCGTGACCGTGTCCGTGACCGTAACCGTAACCATGGCCATATCCGTGTCCGAGATTGTGAATGAGACCGTGGATGTTAATGCCATGGCCATGGCCATGTCCGTGGCTAACATGAGCTTTGTGATGCACAGTCTTCACTACTGGCACTGCGTAAGTCTTCACGACTGGAACTGGAACCTTAACCAATTTAACGATGGGCACTTCAACAATTTTTTCAACGGGAACTGGGTGGTCGACGGGCACTTCGACAACCCTTTCAAAAGGCACTTTCACGATCTTCTCCACTGGGTACGGCACGGGCCTGTCAACTTTCACGTGTTGAATCTTAACAACGGGAACTGGGACGTTTCTTACGACTGGGACTTGAACAGGGTAAGGTTGGGGGAATGGAACCTGAACGGTTTGGGGGTATGGCACTGGGTATGGCTGGGGAACTCTGTGTGTGACTTCACGGAATACTTGGTAGGGCTCCTCACGCACGCGATACTGAATAGGCGCTCCGTTGCTGTTGGCGAGTCCATGGATTTCGTCAATTACAGGAGCTTTAGGACCATTGGGGGATGATTGACCGTTGAAGCCTCCAGGTAAAGAACCGCCAGCGAGAACCGGTGGGGCGATGGGAGCTCCGATTAAACCAGGTCCAGACAAAGAGGGACCGGAAAAGGCAGCGCCACCGATGCCTGCAGATAAACCAGGTCCTCCGAAACCGGGTCCTCCGAAACCGGGTCCTCCGAAACCGGGTCCTCCGAAACCGGGTCCACTGAATCCAGCTGATCCGACAGCAGCTTCAGTAAGGCCGGCTCCACCATATCCTAAGTTGTGTCCCGAGATTGATCCACCTCCAATCAAACCAGCTCCAGAGTAGCTGGCCGATGGCAGAGATCCAGCTGGGAAAGAGCTGGGTGCGAAACTAGAGTAAGATGGAGCGTATGAACCCGGCGCTGATAGGCTGGCTAAGGGTGCTGGAGGATAAGCAGGGCCATGGTGGTCGTGGTGATCGTGGCTGTGCAGGTCGTGGTGCTCCTGACTATGGAGATCATGGGAATGGTCGTTTCCATGGAGAATACCAGCGTAGGTGCTGCTTAGTAGGATAGCTAACGTCGTCAACTTTGTCTGAAAGTAAAATTAAAAATTTATTGTATTTGATAACCTAAATCTGTATATCAATATCATTGACCATATTATTGTATTGATTACTTACAATAGTAGCCATTCTGATTAGCTAATCGCTGGCCACGCAAATGAAGTTGTTTCTTCAACAACTATCTATGCTCGTTTGTACGATTTTGGATATTTCCTTCAAACTTATATATCGGTGTCATCGAGCCGCAGGGACGACGTCGAAAGTGACGGAAGAGGCCAAAAATTCTCCTTCCTTTTCTAACCAGTATAATATTATGTATCGGAATTAATTCAACTGTGAGTTACTTAATACTTGTCCCACTGATCGCTTCCACTGCATCGTTATGAATATTTTCTACATTATTATTTATAATAATAAATTGTACATTCATTTTTTATTACTATTTAATTTGGTTATACATAGCAAAATAAAATGAGTAATAAGTAAAAAGAGTCTCATAAATTTACTTTTTTATAATTATACTCTTTACAAATCTAAGACACTTTATAATTAATTAAATAAATAAATTCTAAGAATATTTTACATAGCAACAAAATATAATGTAGTTAAAAAATATATTGAATCATAAAAACAAATATTCAACTTTTTAGTCAAATAACATGGAATAGTTAATTCACTTACTTTTATGATACAAAGCATGCAAAGTCTTGTTCTCCGACTCAGTATAAATCATGTTTTTATATTGACTAAACAAGCACTAACACGTAAGAACAATTATTATTAAGCACTTAATAAACTGTATTAAGATATAGATATCAATACTGATTAAATGTAAATCAATTAAAGACTATTTTTTATACTCAATACATATAAGATTGATAAAACCAATAAATAAAGAAGTGTTCATATTTTACGCTAAATTGAATGTTCAAATTGATTGATTTCTGCAGAAGCATCGTAATAATTATGTTTGCTTGTGAATTGTATGGAATGGCCGCGAAAACAACAGCTAAGCAGCGGGATCAGAAAGCGAAACACACGCAACTCTTATCTTTAAACAATATATCATATCAAATTAGTTTTATTTATCGTTTTTCTCACCCCAAGAAGTAGAAGAAATTAATTTGTGGTCTTGCACTCTAACGCACTTTGCACTTATGACATTTGTTTAAGGTTACTGATAGAGTGAAATTTTAAATTACAGGCTAGTAAAAGTTACATTTTTATTGTATAAAAGTATAAAATCGAATAGGTAATTTTGGAAGGTTTAAGCGATGAGCAAGATAAATATTAGGTAAAGAAAAATGTTTTTTACTACTACATAATATGCCTTTATTACTACTACATATTATATGCCTTTACTATGCCTTTGATGTTTTTATATGTTTGCTCTTTGATAATTCTATTATTCTTTAAGCATAATGCAAAACCTCAATATATACAGGAATTCTAGACAACATTTAAAAAAAATCATTCATTTATTTACCTATGTAAATACAATACATGAATTGAGTATAAAATATATTCCGATTATAGACTTTATTATTTATGTTGATAGATTCATAAAATAAGATTGATTTTAACTTATAAGAAGGATTGAAAACATAAGAAAATTTCTGTAGGTTCTTATATTTAAATAATGATACAAAAAATAGTTTTCAAAATTTTATTAAATAACGAGCTCAAAAACTTAACAATCTAGGATAAATCAACAGTTTGTATTGATGTACAAAACAGCTAAATGCTTTTAATCTTATTACAACATAGTATTTACAACTTACATAATAATTATAAATTTATTTTTAAAACTACGATTTATTTACAGAAATAACTATCCTATGATGGCAGAAGTATAATGGAAATTATTAAATGAAATCATATTGTATAGTGTATAATTTGTTAGGTTGTTAATTATAAATACAAATAAAATCTACCACGATAAACATCTCAAATAATGGACAATATATTATATTTATGTGTCCTTCTCCTAATCACGTCCTGATTTTAACAAAAGCTCAAGTTAAATAAATAGTAGGTAATGCACTCATAGTAAAATCAATGAAATATACAATATGTTTAAGCGACAGTATTCTACATTTTAATAGAAAATAAGTTATTATTGACACACATTCATGTGATAATTAACAAGAGTTACGTCTCTTCTATAGGGTTTTCCTCCTCGTCTACCACATCTGATTTATCCTCCATGACAGGTGGTGGTTTTAAAAGCGTTGAAACAGCAGTTTTTGATTCACCCATATCAGATGCATTTGCTTCATAAAGAGCTTCTGTCTTAAAAAATCTGAGCGCCTTAGGCTTATTTACACGCCTCTTTCGACTACTTTTATCAGAATGGTGAATTACCTTGCTACGTAACTTGTGTGGAGGAGGTGGTTTTAACAAGGGGTAAGGCTGGTCTACTGAACTTTTTGGATACTTTCTTTGATAGGCATGGCGACCGTGTGTCAACGAACTGGTATGTCTATATCTATCACCCATTGTTCTTTGATTGGTAGAAAACATTTTTAGAGGTCGATCTTCATCAATGTTAGTTGTTTCAGTGTCTTCGTCTGTTTCAGTCAAATCTGTATTGTCTTGACCGACTAAAGAAGTGTCCTCTTCGACCACAGCTCCTATTGGATGGCTATTTGATGGTTCTGCAATCGGAATATTTTCTGGTCCTTCCTCACTGCGTGAATATTTAATTCCTTGAAAAGGATAATGATTGTTGCTAAAAATATCGAAATAAGAGCTAGGAATAGTCCCGATACTGGTGCTTAATCCAGTATTATCATTTTTCAAAAGAAGCTGTTGTATTTGTGGTATGTCAAACTTTATTGGTTTTGCGTATTGATCCCTTAAAGAACTTAATTGACTGTCATCTATAATTGGTTTTCCTTTAAGCATTTCAGCAACTAATTTCAAATCAATATTAAACGGATTAGCCACTTTAAAACCATTGATAGTAGATAATAAATTTCTGTTTTGGGACTCAGTTTCTTGCCTATTGTTGTTTATATTATTTTGTTTACTAGCGATTAATTTATTCAATATATCGGTTGCTACATCGACATGATGGTTTTCAAGATTTTGACTTAATCTAACTGGAAGCGGATTGGGTAATGGATTTTGTTCAAAGTTGTTATTTTGTAATCTAAATGAGTCTGAATTTAAGTTATGTGTGAGACGAAGAGGAATATCATTAAATTTCATAAGGGTCGCTATATCGGATCCTGTTAGTGGCTTACGCTGTAAAATATTCTGTTGTATACTATCTGCAGATATAGAAATATCTTGATTACTAGAAGAGTGACTTCCATAGTTGTTTAGTTGTGACGAATCATCAACATATCGTTTATTCCCAGAAAATCCTCCAAATCCAAAAATAGCATCTGATGATTGCGACTTTCCTTGAAGAGAAACAGAATCCTTCTGTTTCAAACGTTCAGCAATAGACATGTATTCTTCTGGTTGAGATTTAATTCCAAATGAATAAACATTGTTTTTATCTTTATAATAAGTCTCGCTCGTCGGTCGATTAGCTTGTTTTAAGTTTTGTTCAACTTGTTCTTTATTATAAGACGTTAAACTGTATCTATCGTTTAAATCCAAGCCATTGGACTTCATTTGAGCATTAGAGTTTTGAACAACATTCGAAACATCTATGGGCACAATATTTTTTATAGCACTATCATGATCAAAGGACTGCTTAGGTTTGTTATCTACGTAGTTTTCCCTTGAAAAATATTGAGACGGAGAATTATAATCTGTTTGCAATGAGCCACTTGAATATTGATTAGAATTTTGATTTTCGTATTTGTTTCTAGATTTATCGTTGTTTGTATAATAGGACTCACCATTTGAATAAACATTGTTACCATATTGATGGTTTGCTGAAAGCCGATTAGCTTCTAGTTGTTGTTTTAAATTTTCATGAGCTTTTGCTGCGGCCCTTGCAAATTCTTCAGCTTCTAATTTTTCTGTACTGGATTTTGATATTTGATTATAGTTATACGGCCTACTTGTGTCCATGTGGAAATTAACTTGACTCATTGCTCCGCTATTGTCCGATTTTGTATTATATAACTGATAGCCTGAGTAACTTCCCGTCGATACATCTCCCCCATAGCTAGGAGACCTTCTTTCGTTAAGTTTCCATCCGTAATCACCGTGCGAATAACTAGGTGTTTGTCCAAATTGTTGATCTACTTCCCTAACTTGAACTTTATAGTTATTTTGTTGTTGATTATCAGGATTGATGTAATTGTAATATACATTATTTGCTGCACTTAAAGCACCGAAACGACGGCTATCTTGGTTAATATTGTCGTAGTTGTTATCTAATTTTGTGTCTTCTTGGTTATTATATCGGTAGTGTGTGTTTAGGGGATATTGTGACAGAGATAAATCTTGGCTAGACTTAGGCAGGGCCAAACCATTATTGTAATTAGAACCAAAACTCTGCCAATTATCTCTTATTTCTTCCGAATACGGAGAGGATACTGGAGATATAGTCGATGAAGGATAGTCATTTTGATATTGATTCTGTGAATTTGTTTGGTATCTTAAGTTGTTACCATATTCCATCTGCATTTTTTTATTTAACATATTTGTATCGTAATTTTGTAAGCTATTGCCAATTGTAGATACCCTGTTGCTATTGTAATCTACAGTGCCTGTTTGAGTATTTGTATAAGGAGATGATACGTATGGCTGCAAGTTAGGTGGGCTAGTTATGTACATAGGTGAGGCGCTAGAAACAAATGTATTCGTAGGTGTACCGATGTTATATTGATTACTTGGTGTGGATAAAAACGAAGGCGCAGGGGTACTATGCGGAGTATCTAAATTATAGCTATTAGCAGTATTATATTGATATGAATTTTGGTTAGAATTATGCATCGAGTTTATAGACTTTTGTTCTTGCATATTTTGGATGGGCTGATTATCGTAATTGGCAGCAGTCATTGTTGAATATGAATATTGGGGCTGAGGAGTAGCCGTGTATGAATAAACAGAAGCTTGCGTTGACAGTTGTTGCTGTTGCTGCTGTTGTTGCTGTTGTTGCTGTTGTTGTAGGAGATATTGATTTTCCGCTCTCATCTGTTGCAAGAACTCCTCAGGTGGTAGGGAATACTGCATACCAGCATACTGGTTACTAGCTGCAGTACCTGTATCTTGAGAATTGTTACTATCCATTTGAGTTTCATCTCCTTGTGAACCTTGGAAGGGATTTTTGATACGATAAACTTTCCTTGTTCTGCCGCGGTCGCGGTTAAAATCGTAATTGTTTGCGTCATTTTGCATCTGGTATTGAACGTTCAAGGAAGAAATTGATTGACTATTTGGGTCATGTATGTTTTTGCTATAGCCTGTAATCGTTTCGATGTGTCCATCATTGCCCACTTGTTGTACGCGCAGGATGTCTTGATTATTGAATCCATCTTGACAGTGCGTGTTGTGGACTACTACGATTAGCACTAGTATCCGTATCTGAAACAAAAATAATAATTAAATACAGGAGTAGCGAATTGTTTGGTACGCGCCGCTCTATCGCTTTAAGGAAAGCTTTCGGTCTATTATATTTAGAACAAATTGTTCTGTTTCTTAAAAAATATCTATATATTTTTGAAATGGTTAATACATATATTATAAGTAAATAAAAAATAGCGCATGAATAATTAAAGATTTACTTAAAAATATGCTGCGTATATATTTTATGTTATTGCTCTATGTTATGAAAACCATAGGTACGATCGGTACACATTAACCTAGAAACAAACTCAGGGTATATAAATTATATACTTTAAAACAAATCGAAATTAAAATACATGTATTACATATACCTTCTAATATAAAACAATATATTTGACGAAATAAGTTGTAGGTGGGCATTTATTTATAATCATATAAAATTTAGTTGAGACACGATGAGGTAGAGATTAAAAAAATAAAGATACCTATCAAAATCTTAGTAAGTACATAAATTGTATATCAATAGTAGTCCTTGGTTGGATTATCGGTCGATAGGAAAGTCAAAGATAATTTTAAAAGATGTGTATTTTCATTTAATATTATTTTTGTCTGCTTACTCATTTACAGCAGGGGTTAAAGAATACTATGATAGGTTATGGCAATGTTAAATTACTGAAAAACCATCTCGACATCGCCCGACATACACGAGATTTGTATAATGTATATGTTATGTTAGTTTATGTTGTTGTGAACACTGCTAGAATGATCATAAAACTTAACATATATTGAATAAATAAATTAAATTTGCATTTCCAATGAACTAAAAATATTAAAATTGAGTTAATATTCCTAATATATCAACTATCTTATCTACAATTAATGTATAAAATATACTAAGTGGCGATCGATTGCAAAATATTAAGGATACAAACACTTTCTAACCCACTCGCTCAAAGCTTTCAATTCGCTATGCATACAAAGCGATTGTCCGGGGTTAAGGGGCAAAAGATAATTCCCAGAGAACAACGTTGAAACTGAGATGGGTTGTGAATTATTAACGGTGCTTTGAAGTAATGAGTAAATGCAATAACTTCTTATAAAATCGCGCAAAGCTTTACATAAACTTCAACGGTAGGTATCGATCATGAATGTCGATGTTTGTCTCTTTGTTTTTCAATATCGTTTTTTTTTAATATTTGTTGCTAGCATTAATTTCAGATAAAAATTATATATTATGTAAAAGTAACGATACACACAAACTACGTTATATGTATCAGCTACTATGTATTTAGAAAACTGTGCTTCGTTCGAATGATTTAAGTGAAAACAAGAAAAACATGATTTTAAGTGGTTCTTTAAATTAATTAAAAAGTTAGGACATATATTTTCACTGAATGTAACCCCTGCAATTTGAAGAAATCTTGAAGAGCTTTATTCTCTCTACAGTTCATTCAAAATTTACGATACTAATTAATTAATTATTTAATAGTATAATATAATAAAATATAATGGACGGATAAAACAGTTGTGTTTGTAAAGCAAAAATAAATCGAATAAATCAAAACAAATCACTAATCACACGCCGAAATATCCTTCAAAAGCTCGCAAACAAGGTAACACAACTTATGTTTAATAATATTAGAAAGTGTTGACATTCTATTGAAGGGTATTAAACGTTTAAATCCAAGCCAAAGGTCACGCGACAAGATCTGTGGGATGTATTTTCTCTGCCCTTACGTTGTGGCCTTTTAAAGAAGTTTCACTAGGAATTCATTGGGGAAAGCGCATAATGTCGCATCGACTACCTGTTTAGTGCCTTACGAGGAATTATGATGTTTCCGATAACATTGTACATACAGTACTTGACGTAATAGCTAATTGATTGCACATCTCCCTTTCATTGTTTATTTGATGTAGCTGAAATTATTTGTCAAGTTATAATATGCTCACATACAGTAATGACGCTTCATTTCGAACCGTAGCGTATTTTCGGCGCGGTGGCGGTGATTATATCGTGGTTGTGTTTATATTATTTTATTGACTTGTTTATAATGTTAGAAAATAATTATTAAGGTGTAATTAATTGAGTTTTGAAAATTAGGGCTGATTTTTCAATCGTTGGTTAAAACTTATTCATCGAATAACGTATTAAACTACCATTTCAAAAATGTATTCTAATTGTCCGTATTTGACAGTTTACAGGTGACATTTTAAAATTTTCGTGTAATACTTTATTGGACGGATAAATTTTAACCAAGGATTGAAAAATCGGCCCTTAGACGAACTGATTGAATTACAAAATGCACATTTTATTTCCTGACTACGAGATATTATGTCATGCCTATATTCAATTTCTTTGTTTTTTCGTATTTTGCTCAAGAGTTTTTAAAAAAGAAGCTATTGATTAAAACTAACGTACTTATGATATTTTCTTCTGTTTACAGATACCTATTGTTTAATATAAAATTAACAGTAATATACAAAACTACGATGCATCGAGAAAATTATACAGTATATTATCAATCAATATTTATCGACTCATTTTAAGCTTTCTCTGAACGAGACCGATTCTTATGAGCAATTTTGTTGAAAATTGAACAAATTTATTGTTATGAACTTACTACTTATTTACTAAACTGTGGTTATGGTTATGCTCATATTTTGACATAAGAATTTAATGATTTAAAGTATGGTACCTATTACATATTTTTTTTACAAATAAATGAAAATTTCGTAATTTTTATTTTAATTCTCAAGTACGACATATACCATACTTAAATTTAATGTAAGTAGGTATCTTAAACGACAATATGAGTTATGAAAACTCTACATTTATAGCTCTCCCTAACATTAGATCTGCACTAGGATTTTCCTTTTCGTCACATTTAAAAATTATTCACTTACAACTCTTGTGGATGAGCCAAATAGTATTTTTAATAGCATTCCATATATTTAAAAAGTTGAAAATTTTCCTCAGTAAAGAGCACTCTGTCCATGACATATCCATTCCTATTAGCCAATTTCAAAATGAAATACAATATTAGTGTTATGGCGGTGTGGTGTAAACGCACCTTTAGCCTTGTTTACTTTAAACATAAATTGATAACGAAATACATGGACTGCTATGTTGTGATGTTGCTCAGTTTTTCGTAATTTTACTAAACAGCAATAAATTATAACTTGAAATAGCAGTCGAGATTTGAATTAGTTTGTGTGCTTTAAATAATACAATAATAAAAGATTACAGAGAACAATTTAATGAATAGTGAACAATGTATGGAAAATAATTCAATATAAACTATTTAGTGTTTAAAAGAGATTAAGCTAATCATTATGTAGATTACACATATAGTTATGTTATTAATAAAATTCAAAATAATAGTAATTCAACGAATAAGTCAATTTGTCTATAATCATAACGATTACAACATTCCTATAATGCCATAACAGGATAATCCGTATTAGGTATAATTAAAAAATAGGTACATTCATAGGCATACGTAAGTGACCAATTAAATAAATAAAAAAGGCTTCATAAATTTAGAAAGTGGGAACTAGGAAGCCTTTTAAACGGACACAAACCGTCCATAATTTATGAAAAAACGTCGCGCACTAGGTAATCACCTCTATAAACCAAAACAATGAACTGAATACGTTTCACATCCCATTACAGACAAGAATACTCTTAATTCCATTCATCTCAAGGTTAATTTAGCCAAGTATTTAATAATTACATAAGGCATTAAACTCACGCAAAACCCAAAGCGTAACAGACACGCGAACTTTCATACGAGAAGACATTGCACTCAATCAGATTCGCATCCCACGTCGTTCTTATTACTAATTGCCTTTTAACTAATTAACGTTACGTCTTGTCGTTTATTTTTTGTTAATATGAAATCGAAACTTGATCAATGCAATTAGCATATCTGCTGAATTCGGTTTCATTTCATTCACTGTATACAATGTTGTGTGGAGATTGTTCACATCCGTGTTTACGTTTGTGTTTTGTCTTTTCTTCTTGAATACGTAATTTAACAAATACGGTAATATTTAAATAAATATAGAAGAGCAGAATAAGGAAAATACAATAAAAAATACACATAGGCATATTTTGTTAAGTATAATAATATATATAAGTCACACATTAGATTATGTACAAGCATCTAAACTAATATTATAAAGCTGAAGAGTTTGTGTGTTCGTTTGAACACGCTAATCTCAGGAACTACTGGTCCAATTTGAAAAATTCTTTCGAGGAGTACTGCGGGTAAAACCACGGGGCACAGCTAGTAAATTATAAAAAAGGTTCTCATAAAGCTTCGAAGCTTTCTGTATTCTATTTTAATATTTTATTTTAAACTAAACATGTAATGCTTTGGGGTAAAACCTGTTAATTACTTGTTATTATGAAATAAATAGTTCGTAAACATATGTTTACTAAATACTCTTTATTACTAATTTCGAAACTAATACCGTGCCTGATTCGTAAGGCGTATACCTAATTTGGCCATGTGTCTTATTATATAATACTATATAGAAAGTGGAATACATTATATTCCGGCAACGGAAGAGATTAAATTGATTAATAAATACCTTATGAACAATGGACAGTTCCTTGGCGACAAAAGTGATGAATGTTATCCAAACAATACGGTAGTAACGTTTAACAAAACAAAGGAAATACCTATGTATTTAGTGCAATTAACTTTTTGTGTTTTTAAGTGGCGTAGAATTTGATTTATCCTATTAATTATTAATGTGGTAGAGCTAATAGAACCAAAATATAGATGCACATTGAACCCACAATCGTAATTACTGATAAGGTTTACCTGCATAGTGCATACCATGTACAATTGTACAATTAATAAATGTATAAGTATAATCAAATTTGAAATACATTTTACTTTGGAAGACTCTGATTCTTAATAAACATTATTTTTTATTTACAAATGCCTCCGATTATATTGCACTTTGTTACTTTCATACCTCGAACTTCGAAGCTTTCTGTATTTCATTATCTTTACATTTTTAAAACCCACATCGCTTATTCTTTATGCAATAAATATGGGTCCACTTATTAAAAAGTTTTAATATTAAATGGCTATATAAATTCTATACCCACACAATAATTTTATTTAAATTTAAAAGACTAATATGTACCTCGAGCGTTTGCTCTATAATCTTTATTGATAACATACCGTTTCGGCCGATTCCACCTGTACGTTTCTCAATATCTACAGATTAAGTATTTTTAAGATCAAGATATCGAACACAGTATCTCTTCGAAATAAACTTATGTATTCAGGAAATATTTATTAAAATACCCAATAATCTAAGAATTATAAATTAATTTTGTTTAAAGTTTCGGGTCTACTTAAACTAAAAACTGAATTAAGAACCTAGAAAATTGTAAGTTGACTTTCGTATGATTTTATTAAATCTTTTAAAAAATTAAATTAATGCTTTTTAAATTGTTACAACATAATTTTTTTCAAGAATTTTAAATACTCATCAACATTATTCAGATTTGTCAGATCTTCAAATATTTCAATAGGTATACGCCTTATAATACGAATATTAAAATAATATTTATGTTATGAAATTAAGACTAATATCATTAAAATTACTATAACTATGTATTATTAATTACATTTATAGTGAACACTGATACTGACAGCAACGATTTTAATTTTTAATTACTTGTAGAGACTGTTTCTCACTGAATATATTTTGTACATATGGGTCTTTTTTTATTGTTTATTAAATAAATTTTAATCTTACGTGTTTATAAAATAAATAAACCATACATCATATTTGAAATAGACGGAAAGTCCCCAAGAATGTATGCCAACTTTTGAATATTATGTTCAGATGACTCAAATGACTTGCGATTATGATGTAAAGGCAATAAATCTAAAAGAATACTTTCTTCGTGTTGTTTTTCCTCGTTCATTCTATTATGTACATATTACGTGTTAAAAAGCGCGTTTATCGAGTTATTTTATTAAAATCTGGACAGTACCAGATAACAAAATAAAGATAAAAAAAATACGTAACTTAAGAATTCTAAGCATTAGGAAAACAGTGATAAAGTACTTTTTTAAACTAGATTTGGACATTGTTTTCAACCATAAAATTGGTTGCGAGTACTTAGAATTAAATCACAATATTGTTTAGAATTTTATTATTTAAAAAATTGTATGAAATTATCATATTAGATTAAATTGAAGATTCGGATATCTCTAAATATTCATTTTCATTATTGAGACAGATAAATACACCTTCTTAGAGGATTGCTTCACTAATTTAATATTTTTTTAAAGTATTATAACTTTTAAAATGTGTGCTTTCATAAACTGCTGACTTCTGTTTATTTAACTCTTCGACCCCGTATAATTGGCCTCTGACACGATATTACACCACTTCTTAAATTATTCATGTTATAAAATATGTATTATGAGGCTAGATTGATGTATATCAGCTCGTTATAAGTATAAATGAGTTTAAATTGAATAATTACATATTTTAGTGATTGATTAAGTTTTCTAACTAATAAAAATGTTATATTTATAATATTATTTTGATTACTGATTCAGTTATTTTTAGGACAACGTTTATTATATTCATAAAAATCATAGTTATGTTTAAGAATTAAGTATGTTATGAATCACAAATAATTAAAACTTACCGTTTGCAATACGGCTCTCATTTTGTAACAAATTTAACACAAAATATCACAGTTCCTTGACAACCAATCACATATTTTAAACACACACACAATCCAGAATAACGCAGTTAAGATATTACAACTGAAGGGTGGTTTTCAATGGTCGATCAGTGTTGAAATGAAGTTCAAGGATAGTTAGAGATAGGTTTATATATGGGGGTAGCGGAGCGTAGCAGTGTGTGTGTGTATAGGCGGTGCATCATGCACATGCATTGTAAGTGCACACAAGTGCAGGATGGCTAGTCACTCTGTGGCTAGTCAAACTAGGCCCTTAGATATTGATAGAGGTGGTAACGCGTGACTCTATGCACTTTAAATTATTTTAATGTAGGTACATTATGGTAACTACAGTGGTGAAATTTTTTTAATAAATTAATCGAATTTTAAAAAATAACAACACCACCACTATATTGTTATCAACCGTGAAAAATCCTAAGATTCTATAAGGTTGACTAAAATAAGTTTGTTTATGTCCTTAAATCAGCATTTAAAGAGGAAGTAAAAGAGTACAGTAGTATTTTTAGCTTTCTTTTACACTTGCTTAGAGGTATGTATTAGACTTATAAATAACACATAGGTATAAGTAATTTAAAAATAAAAAAACGATAATATAGTTTTCGATATTATTATAATTATAACATTTTACCAAGTAATAGAAATTATAGGAACTGAAATACTTTTACATAATACAAATGTTAGATTTCTCCGTAACAAAATAAAGGAGTGCCTGCGCATCTTTGTGCACTTCCTTAAATGCTCCCACATAAATTCTTCTGCACTCAGTAAATAATGATGCTGGCTTTAAAACATATTTACTTTCACTACATTTTGCAATATTAATAAGAAGATGTATACTGTGGATCTGTATTTAAATAATTTAATTTATTCGCAGCATCTCTCGTGACTTATTGGTTTACATAAATAGATATTAAAATAATATGATATCGTTTTATCGAGTCTAGTTTATACTACCTATTTAAAAAAATACTGTGATTTTATTATTTTAATGAATTCGAATCTTAATTAATTGTTAAAACTGCTAAAAATTAGGTACATAACTTATTTATCAATTAACTTAAAATGGGTATTATAAAAACTATAATCATTTTTCTCGCTTCGCAATTGAACATAATAAGCGTAATATTTCTTCACTAAGCTATTTCCAGTTCAGTAATTTTGTTCGGCGTTAAAGTGCGGTTTACCTAATAACGCCTACAGCTATATGCGCAGTTTTGTGTCGATAATTCTAAGGCGTTTTTGAATCATAAATAATAAACAGAGACAAATTGCTTTTCATGTTCGTTGAAAATAATAAAGCTCATTACCGTCTTTACCATAGGGGCACAGGGGGCCAGTGCCCAGGGCCCCCCATCGTCAGGGGGACCCCTGGAGGAGATGTAGGACTGACAATTTTTCTCACATAAATCTCAAAATATTTTATTAAAAAGCAATACACTTTTCTCGTTGCCCGAACGTCAGATCATTTTCAGATTTATTCGAATCAAAACATCTATGTAGTTATAGGAATAATTCGAGTGATTCGAACACTCATTTACTCGAATTATTTATTTACTTCTTAATGTAATATAATATATTTTTACTTGAATTATTTTGGGAATTATGAAAATTAAAAACAAGTCTAAGTTTACAAAATAGCAGACAAGGGCGTTGTGACAAAACTCTCTAGACAAGTGGCAGAAACGCTAGAGAATAGAATCCGCTATTGATACTTATAATTGATATAAGCTTATGACGTTTTGCTAATGTTTCGGTCACACTACCAAGGACGACGACGACCACGACCAAAATTCCCATCCAGCCGAAATTTGGTAAAATTATTAAAAACACAATCTATACTTAATATTATAAAGCTGAAGAGTTTGTTTTTTTGTTTGAACGCGCTAATCTCGGGAACTACTGGTCCGATTTGAAAAATTATTTCGGTGCTAAATAGCCCACTTCTTTGGCAAGATTATAAGATACCAAAATCTTTGATTTACTCCATGACGTGACGGTATTGTTATGATGCGACCTTGAAATTTTACTCTCAACGCGCCTAAAGAAGTTTCACTTCAAAAATATATTAAAATTTCCTGACCTTCTGTTACTAGGAAAAATTTTTTCCTAAAAGTCAATAGATAATATATAGGTTTGTCGTGATTTTTACCGAAACGGTAAGTTTTATCATATAACCACTTTTACCCAAATTGTAGATCATAAAATTATCTATACAAAAGAATCAATACATTATTTTCCTAAGATGTAGCTTCCTACCATTTTCTAAGATATAACGATTTATAGACTCATCCCATCCTTATAATATGCACACGTTTCTTAAATCACTTCACACCTAAATGATTTTATGATAAAACTTATCGTTTGAGTATAAATCGCGAAATACCTATTTTTTTTTATTTATAACCTGGAATATGTTTTTTAATTCACGTACCGGAATGACAGTTAATTTTGTATTTTATTTTTAGTAATCTTTTGAACAATTTTACTAATTTTCTGCTGGATATGAGAACTTAGTGAACTCTGTTCACACCGGACCATTTCTATACGAATAGATGACAAGCGTTTTGACTTTTGCCATTTGCCTAGGCCTTGAATAAATTATTTCAATAACGCACGCAATAATTTTGATCAATATGAAACGGCTACGAAAGAAAAAATCCAGATGCTAAATAAAAACATAAATTTGAAAAAGAGAAAGGTAATTTGAAAAAGTAATTCTTAAAATATTTCTTAATTAAATTTAATTAAAGTCAACTTTGGAGCGCCATTACAGCAGCAGCGTTTGAAATGAATTATATAAAAAAAATAAGGAAAAAAAGTTTCCTCAAAAGACCATATAATACCATTGAGATAATATTACTACATATGGAGGAGACACCACGAACAAAATCTGTGCGCCATTTTTTTGCTCTAACTAAGTTTTAAAAATTATTATCTAGTTAGGTACTTACCGATGAAAGTTATTCCCTTGCACTTTTCCGTATTATTTGTATTATTTGTGCAATATCGTAACACACACGAAGGCATATTTGATGCGTTTCACTTTAAAACAAATAAAAAATGAGCGTGCAGTTACGCCATATGGCGTATGTTGAGCGGAACATAAGTGATGTAGGCGGTGTCGTCTCCATATGTATATCTCAATGTATAATACAAGATTGGTCAGAAGTAAAATGTATAAAAAAAAATGGAGCAAAAATTTTACATAGAAATTTTCTCGTTTCTTATTACTTCTTTAGAGCTTCTTATTTAGGGCAAAAACATATATAATTGTGGGAAAAAATTTGTATACCTAGTTTGATTTCTTTATATTTCAAAGGGCCTCCAATTCTTGTGTGCCCAAGGGCCCCGGCATAGTCTAAGACGGCCCTGATAAAGCTAGATCTGCCCTAATAAATGTATAGTTTGCTTTGCATTTTATAAAATTAAGCCCTTAGCAAAGTACGTTTTCGTAACAGTCGTAAGTATTAGATATTATGATTCTTAAAGGGTTTTCTTTTTTCTTATAGAGATGTAGAGAATATTCAAATGTATGCTAGTAAAATAAAAAGCCGATGCAAAATATACAGTTTAATTTCTTAGTATTCACAATCTATCTTTTTACTTTATCCAACACTATATTTGAAAATATTACTGCACAAAGAGTATTCTCTAGATATTTCTTTTTATTTATACAAAATACGTGTAATTATTCATACAATTCGTTATTGTTTAAATACAGTCTCTCTGTTCACAAAGATAACTTCTGTCACTGTAATCTCGATCATGAACAGATAATATGTATATAATTTGTTATTCGTTTTACGCACGCGAATTGTGTGAAAACCAGTAAGATTGTTTAATTACAAACATTTAAAACGATTTATTGTGTCATGAAAATAAACGATACGCTTTTTAATCTTAGGTACGTATTTCTGCCGTTGGATAATATTAATTAAGATTAAAGCATTTTATAACAAAACATTACACTTGTAATTTTAAGGTAATGAATGTTATATAATACTGTTTTTTTTTTCAACTGAAACATGTGAAACTCATTAAAAATCTTAAGAATTACTGTTTTTTTATTTTTTTATTTGTGCATGGTCAATTCGTAATATGTACTTTATGTATTTCTCTCACTATTATCATGAAAATCATACAATTAATCCGGAAGGACAAATGTAAAGAGCGTGATTAAGGGTGCTATTACGTATTTTTACAAAAACACGCTGTTTTTCGGTACCATTTTAACTTAAAGCAATTACACGTGAGAACATAGTAATATCTTAATTTAAAGATAATATATTCAGCTCTACGTTCATCTTATAAAAATTGTACGACGTCATACAAAATTGTCGCTGAAATACGATTTTCCCAGCACAATAATCGCATAAAATGCAAAAAAATGGGGTCTAAAACGGTACCATTTTAAGAAAATTAAAAGCCTAATCTATCTTCTTACCTATAAATTATTGAGGGATATATAGTCCTTTATATATGGTGTAATTTTTATGAATCTAAATCAAAATTTTATTTCAATTATAAGCTAAATTAAATATACTTGTCGATTTCTTCATACATTTTGCTCTCGCGGGTCGTCAGACCGCGCTCAGAAGCGCTCTTGGAAGGACGGGTGTATCGCTCCTCGTCCCAAAAATAAAAACGAATAAGAAAAAGATTATTGTGCGTGCACTGTCGTTTTCGTGATTTGTAATATTTGATACTTTATAAGAGTAAACTGTATAAGTTTCATATTCCAATTATTTGTAATTTAAAATTATGTTTTAAAAATTACGTTGACTGAGGTCCTCTTTTTTATGGGTTGTTGAACGGATTGGTGGGGTAAAGCAATTTGACAAAACTTAAATCCAAAATGGCGCCGACGAAAATTTTACATCTTTTCGTCATGGGTGTCATTTT
>CAJQZM010039284.1:0-24508 GCA_907164665.1 Colias nastes | reverse complement strand
TATTTATAAAGCATTTGAATGCCATAAAACCAAAAATATAAATTCAAAAATACTACGTTACTTCTTGGCTAAGACCACAGAATAATAACTAGTAGCTAGCTAAGACTCAAGTTCCATTTTTCCTACAGCGCACTACTCTACTCAGCTTACTGTTATTTAGCAAATGATTAATCCTTATAATATACAGAACATTTTCTTCTAACCTTACTTAATGAAAAGTATGATCGCTGCATTTAGATATTATCTCAAATAAACGTAGATATTCGTCCAAACATGCACAAATGATGCACATTACGTGTTGCAATAGCGAGATGAAAGTGAGTTTCGCGATAAATCGACATAAAAGAGAAAGTATCCAACGGGATTGCAACTGAATAATATATTTCCTGGCCGTAATCCTAGTGATATGTCATAGAACATTATCATTATCAGCACGATCAAGTGGTCATCGGTGCGATGATAGCGGTTAATGCGTGTTTTTTCAGATAGGAAGAGACGGTACAAGTTTATCGAACGGAGTTCATGATTATAGTTCACACTACAAAGAGAATTATTTTGTTATCAAAATGCTGTATTTTGCAAATAATATTTCTAAAACTATGAAATGTACAAAAACAATAAATATTGGTTTCAAACACACGTGCCGTTTTTCTCAATAAAAACTTATTTCAAGCGTCGAATTTATAAAATTCTTTATTTTGAGGTACCTATTCAAAGGGTCACGTACTTTCTATCCAATACTTCCATCCTATAAAACAACAAAAAAAACAAAAAAGTAAAAAAAAAACAACTTTAATAAAACTCTACCATTCAATCACTTGTAAATATGCATTGTGAATTTACGATTGATTTGGAAACGAGTAAAAGTACAAATCCAAGATAAAAAAAACATTGGTAAAATACTATCGATCATTAGAATTCTAGCAGCATTGTCGATTCTATTTATAATCTTGCAACACTCACATTTAGTAGAAATAAAAAAAAATCTTTACTGAACCTTTTGATTTTACAATATTAGAATGAGGCTCTGGCTCTCTTGCTAGGCAAAGCTTGTGTTAAAAGAGAGCCAATTTGAAATGTAATGATATCAAACAACATGACTTTGTTATAACAATGATGTACAACATATTATATTGAATTCAATGAAGCAATTCGCCCAAACAAATGTCTATTGTCTGATATAAGTGATTGCAACCTCAATCAACACTTCCATTCAAAATAGACTAATATCCCATCATTGTTCGTTACGCAATCTTATAATTACTATAATTATTTTTCTTCCAAAAATGTAGGCCAGGAAATTTATTATTATACATTATTTGATTACATGACGCCCATTGTGATTTTTTCTGAGCAATGTTGTATGAATTTTGTAACAATTTCTGGCATAAGTATGGGTCAGTAAGTTTACATGAACAAAATTATATGAGATGATACTGATTGATTGACGCACTAATTGTAAAATGAGTTTAATAATTTTATTACCTACTAATTATACCTGTAGCTTATGGCTAGCAGATGGATATAATGTAATGTGTCCTCCAATAGTACAATCTCTATTTAATTTTAAGTAGCAATTATGGATTTTCCTTGCAATTATAACTATTTTCATGTTGCGTACTTAGAAACTATTATCTGGGTCAGTGTGAAACAAGATTGCGTGCGGGAACAAACAGATAAAATGTCAAATCGAATTAAATTGCAAATATTAAAGTTCAATATAATTACTATTTCCTCTAAGTCTCTACATCTTGTATTCTACAATGTAAATTGTTTGTATAAATAATAAGTCATTCAATTTAATGTACTGTATATACAAACATAATTTTGCGATCATGTCATAATACATTCTCATTTTTCAAAGGTAAAAGAAACGATACACTATATGTATAGATACTTACTAATTTATAGTAATAGGTGCACTGAAAAGCTACTTAACCGATTGTGAACATTCTTTCATCCAAAGAATCACTTTTAGGGTTTAATCCGGGATAACCCGGGCACACGGTATTTTTATCTGTTAGGTATATGAAATGAACTCTGACCATTATGCATAATATTTTGATATCGTTTAGTTTAGTTTAATATATCTGTATATAATAAAAATTAAGCGCAAATCTTGAGAACAGCTGAACCGATTTCGTTAATTCTTTTTTTTATAATATTCCTTCAAGTACGAGGATGGTTCTTATGGCAAGAAAACGTAAACGGGTACCTACTCGAATCCCGAGCGTACCGCGAGTTTTTCAATAAAGTTTAGTATGGAATCATATGAAAAATTCAACTAAAAATCTTTGACAATCTTTAAAGAATGGAAGACTGATTAATACCTACCCAATATACATTTGAATGCTTTGCTTTTACTATAAAATACAATTTACGCTCTACATTAACAATTTACAGTCTATAAAAATACACAGAATGTTACAGTAGTTCCAATAAACTTGTATCTGAATCAAAACAGGCAACTATGTATCGTTTGGTACAGTTCAATCGTGGAATCGGTTATAGTGAAGCTAGTGCATACAAAAATGTAGGTGAGAGATGCAACTGGCCGCTTTTTGACTGACCACGTACCGTTTAGACCGTTATTCGAAGCCGAAAATCATTTCTCATATTGATTGATTCGTATGACTATTTAACAGTAGTAAGTAAATATACAATTAAAAGTTTTGTTAATTTGTTAGAAAACTATAATATATTTAAGATTCTTGTTAATAATAATTAATTGAAGTTATAAACTCGTTGGTTAGGTACTTAGGTTAATGAATGTTGATGTTTTTAATTGCTCTAGCCGTCAGATAAATTAAAAATGATATATGCTAATCGTTATGCTTAAAACAAACAAGAACTTCCTTTTTGAATAGTTCATTTGATAGTAATTAAAAGGAAGTTTATTTTGTACTTTGTGTATTGATCAATTAGTTTTAGAATTTATTTGTATTGTATTAAAGGTAAATTCAATACCACTCTATAAAAATACAAATTAATAATAAATGTAAACAAATTTGATTTTATAATTTCCCTTTAGTTATAACATTGGTGACTCTAAAATTAAAATTACTACTCTTCATTGATTCGTATTATAAGTACAATATTTAATTGAACAAAAAGTAACTATTATTTTAAAAAGTTTAAGTACCATTGTTCTCTCTATAATGTATAAAGTTGTAAAAAAATAAAGACATTACCAAAGTAATCCACCGCATCGTTGCTACAGGATAATAAAAGCCGCTTCACTTCTGTCAAAAGAAAACAAACTTTGAATCACTACACTGCACCGCACAACACTATCACACCATGCATCTGCATGCTACAATAAGCTGTATCCTGTATACAAAAAGCTCAAAATCGATTCCATTATTTTAGCATACAAGATCACCGTACCTGATTTCGTGTTCCAGTGGTCGAATACGTAAAGCAATGGGTTCGTGAATCACTATGTTACGTTCTTTTATACCTCGGAAGAGTTCACAAGATGCGCTATCCGAAAGCACGCTCATACTAAAGCGAACTATAATTTGTACGACAGAAGTAATTGCACACTTTCACTCGAACTAGGCAGGACAGTCAGCCCTTGAGCGAAGGCTAATGCAATTTGTGGTAAAATAAGAAGGACACAACCAGTTGCATTATGTGGTAATGCATTTTGTAATTACATTTTTAGCTTTTTGTTTAGAAATAAATACCGTAGCGCAATCTAGCACACATTTAATTTTTATAACTTGAATAAAAACAGTTCATGTTCATTTTCTCTGTACAATTTCATCTTATGTAACCTTAATATGATATTGACAAAATCTTACCTTATTCTGTTTTTTCCAATTATTTATATATAATATTTATTCATTTATATTTTACTTTAGTATGGTGACGTCTTAGAATTTTTACCTACCAAGAAGCTACATCAAATATCGCACCCTTATTAGTTGAACGTATAACATCTCATGACTTGTTGTCTTTGTGGCGCTTTCAATTTATTTGCATAGACATAGATGAACCAATACAAGAATCTCGCCTATTTATAAACTTATTTGCTAAAATAATATTTATTCGTAATGAGATAATTCCAATGTGTAAATTTTGCGGTATAACTATTTTAAATTAAGTTGAACATTATGTGTAATCGTGTTTATAAGTAAGTGTAAATGAAATTCTGATACAATAGAATTTTGAATGGTAAACATCATTAGAGATATTATAATAACTAACATATTGAGAGAATTGTCATTTTAAATGTTTTTTGCTTGAATTATTTATCTGTACCGTTTAAATACAACAATTATTATGTGTTACTTTTTGTGTTATAAAGTAATGCACATTGGCAATACCACAGAATACATAATAGTAGCTAAACGCTAGCAATACCTCAATAAATATTGAATGAATATTGTTATTCCGTTTCTAAACAAAAAACGATCTCTTAATAAGGCACATCTATAACTCTATGTAATTGTTAAAGTATCGATAAAAACGTTCATTCGATAAACAGATCTGCATCACGTATTCTCTTATTAAGACAACTACAAAGATGAGAACCTCCCGCGTCTTCTTTCAAAAATTACACTATTATGTACTATTACAATGCTAGAGACTGTTTCATCCGAATTAGTGTTGTATAATCGTTTATTTTAAATTAATTGGCCGGAATAACTGTGGTTTCTAAAATGCTGTTAATGTTTTTGTATTAATTTGGGCGTGCTGTGTGTGCATTAAAACTGTGATAGCTTTCTCTTGTGTGAATTATTAAATTTATCAGAGGTTTGAGTGTATTTTTATATTACTTGTAAAATTTGAGATAATATCATGCTTCAATTATAGATACCCGTGATGTGGTTTTGTTAAAGTCCATTACCTTGCAGTAGATTACACCATTTGACATAAATTTGTCAACGTTATAGGTATTAATGTACTGCTTGACTTATAAAAATGATCAAATCTAGTCTGCTTATCTTTATGATCAATAATTTTATTAGAAGAAATTGCATATGGTAATCTGAGATTTATAGATATTAGCCAAAGTAATTGTCCCATTAGATTGAGAAAAATATTTTCTAACAAATAAATATTTGAGAAATACTTCACAGCTGGTTAAATCGTATTTATTACATCGTCCATATTTTACAAAGCTAAAGGCGAAAAAAATACATTCAATTCGGACATCATTTAAGATTCAGACAAACTGTATAAAATATTTTATTAAACTTTAATTAGTTTAATTATGCCGACAACTCCATAATATATACAACACTAAGTTATAATAAAACAGAAACTTGAAGTAAAAGTGCACACTTTTTACTTGCAATAAGCAAGTAACAATTTCTTCTTATGCATTGCAATTAGTTGCAATGCATTAATACTTAGATATTAAAGATGCTATTTATTTCGATAATCTATACTTATCTATACTAATATTATAAAGCAGAAGAGTTTGTTTGTTTGTTGTAGTCCGATTTGAAAAATTATTTCGGTGTTAGGTAGCCCATTTATCGAGGAAGGCTAATCATCTCGCTAAGACCAACAGGAGTGGAGCACTGCGGGTAAAACCGTGGGGCACAGCTAGTATAGTATATAAGGAATCCATTGACATAATATTATTTTATTATTAATTTTAAGGTTATCTCATTTGACACTGATTGCAAAATACTTCCTGCTCGCTTGCCGGATGGCATTCTTATTTCCCACACTTGCTCTATAGGTATGGAACTCTCACGGTTTAATAAGATTATTTTTCAATAGTACAATATAAACTAGTTGATTAAGTATGAGAAAATATATGCATAACGCAAGTCATCTAAATTTGAATATTCGCTAATGTTTTATGTCGGTTGTCATAATCAATCGTTGCAAATGTTAGAATTTATAATATTTTTATTTAACTGACATTTGACACTGTTGTAAATTAAAATAAATGTTTCTTCTCATGTTGCTCAAACAAGTAAAGAAATAAGAATGCGTCAATGTCATTTTGTAAAAATTAACTATACGTAAAAATAACATACTATTCTATTGTATTTAATTTTTTGAGCATTTTTAATTTTCCTATCTTCTTAATCCTCTTAAAACAAACGCTAGACAGCCTAGTACACATGATCGCACGTTCCTCTTCTATTCCATTATATTCAGACTTCATTGCAACAGAGAATAAGTCACGCCTTATTTTATAGGTGGAGAAAAATGTTTAAAAATTAATGCCTTTGGGAAAAGGGTCCTGGATTATACGGTACTTGCACTATAACAGTGGACTAACGACTAAACTCTACTGTGTTGCTTGAGCCGCTTCAATGACGAAGTCGTGGAAATTGTTTAGAATTTAGCCACGACCATCAGAAATCCTACACAGTATTTTCTTTTCATTGTAAAGTAACACCTCTAATTGCTTAAATTGTAGATGTTAATTAATTTTTCTGCTTATCTAATATTTTGCCATAGGTAAACTTTTCGCTACGGGTCGAACATACAAACCACTTCAACAATGCATTCATGCTTAATCGTAATATACTTTTCAGAGCGTGCAATATATGCAAAAATGGGCAAGTTATACCTCTAGGAAGTACAAAAACAGAAGGAATTCTTGATATATGGTTTAAATATATTCGCAATTAATTGTAGAAGAAGTATCTATTCCATATAAAGAATTGTTGACATTTATGTAATATTTTGATGTATTTTCAATAGTTATAATGGCTAGTATCGTGACTGAGCTGTCTATCATGTACATAATTCAGACGCAATATTATGCTAAGTAACTTTCATAATTGAATTATAAAAGAGGTATTTTTCAGTTTTATGTAATTTTGTAATGTTTCATCATTTGCGAAGTTCGTAATTATTCGTTATTTACACAACCCTCGATGAATTTATAATTATGTTAAAATTTTTGAAAGGTATTATTCACTTAGTGCTAAGTAACACTCATATATACTAACCAAGGTTCATTACGAGACGTGAATTAGTGTTAATAAATATTTATCATATCAATTTATTGTATACTTTGTCAAACATACTATTAAAAACTGGCTGAGAATGTTATCTAAATAACATCACAATTTAATACTAACCTAAAAAATATTTAAATTAAAAACGAGGGAATACAATACAAAAAAATTCTAATAATATGCACGATTATGCACGATTACCATTACATATTATCTAATAATATTATTTTGCTGCTGCTACCCAAAATCGAGATGCATGGCAGAGTACTGTTTACGCCCTTTGGCCCAGCAAGGGGCTTAGGATATTATCTAGGTAAGTAAATAATATTAATTTTATAAACAGGTAAAGTTTATGAATTAAAAAATAAGAAATAAAAAGTATCAAGGGCTGTATTGCATTTGTTTTTATTTCAGATCAACTCGGGTGTAGCAGAGGCAAGAGCTAGTATTCTCATAACCCGAAGCACCTATCTCGTCACCCTCGACTGCATAAATCTAACATTAGAGTCATAAAGCACAGCTTCAGCAGAATTACGTTAGCAACTTAACTAATAAAGCAATTATGAAGAAACAGGAAATATTCTTATTGGAGGAAAGAGTGTTTTTTCTTACCGTAACCGTGATACTTGTATAACAATATTTATATTAATTTCTTTTACCCACACAAAGGCGGAAACAAAACCAATAAATTTGACCAGTTTTTGTTTGATGAAAAGCTCTCATACTATAATTCGTTTATTATAATTTTAAATGCATATCATATTTTCAAAAAGTTAATTGTATGTTTAAAATGAGCATGTTAATCAATGTTATTATCTAATTACAAAGCGTACTTTTTTAAATATTATGAATTATATACATGAATTTAGTATTAAATTAAATTATGTTATATTACTTATGTAAATACTAGCGGTCCGCCCCGGCTTCGCCCGTGGTACATATTTCGCAATAAAAAGTAGCCTATGTCCTTTCTCGGGTATCAAAATATCTCCATACCAAATTTCATGCAAATTGGTTCAGTAGTTTAGGCGTGATTGAGTAACAGACAGACAGACAGAGTTACTTTCGCATTTATAATATTAGTATGGATTTCATAAAATTATTTATTTATAACTTTATTATACATATAAAATGGAAAGGTAAATAACTATCTCATACAGCTTTAATATGTAAAATGTTACTAGTTAAAAGCTATTCCAGGACATCACATCATGTTTTAATAAAATATGAAATTATATTATTATTAATTTAATATATTACTAATGAGTTAACAGTTTAATACTTTATAGTAAAACTAGCTTTCCGCTCGCGGCTTCGCCCGCGTTTTCAAACCCGCATAGTTTCCGTTCCCGTGGGATTTCCGGAATAAAACCTATCCTATGTGTTAATCCAAGTTACCCTCTATATGTGTGTACCCTCTGTATGTGTGTATTTCATTGTAATCGGTTCAGTAGTTGTACGAGCAAGCACGTCCAAAGTGCAATAAGGCGCTTTGCTTGCTTATTGCGTAACTAAAATTGTTTCCAATATTTTAAACTTTATATTAAATTAAAATCAGTTCATCGTCGACGGTCATTAAGAGTACCTCGCGTGACTCATCCATTTTATTATACAAGTTCCCGTTTAATACAAGTTTTTTATATTTTAATAACTCTTTTATTTAATATTAATTAATTATACACAAGTACGGGATAGGCCCGTACAGTAGTATTTGCGTGAAAGAGTAACAAACACACACACATACATCCTCACAAACTTACGCATTTATAATATTAGTAGGATAGGATGTTAGCGTAGGTTTCACCTATAAAAGACATCAACGCATTTAGCGTTCGATTTGATAACATAAGAAGTTCAATTTTGTTTGTATGTATTTTCACTATTTTTCTCCTTACATAATAGACCGTTTCTATACCATCCGGTGTTTCAAAATTAAAAAAACGCATTTTTAATCAAATGTTAATTAATTAATTAATTAATTATAATTGATGTATATTATATACGATTTCTGTTTGAGTTATTTTTTGCGTAATACTATCTAGTTAAATAAATATACTGTACAAATACATTTTTAATTGTTTTTACAAATATTTAACATTAGCATTGCAATGAAGCTACCTTGATACTCAACATATTTGACAGTTTCTACCGACCTACTAACCCGAACATTTTGTATGCTTAGATTATGTACAGAAACACATATGTGTAAAATATTGAAATTTATGGACTATCATGTAATATTATTACCTATGTATTGAGAACAGATCACTTGTTATATATTATGTTAAATAGATAGCGCTTTACGTAGCATTATACTAATTATATTGGATTATTCTGATCAAAAAGTTTAATTCCTCAATTAATATAGAAACTAACGGTGAAATACATTTTGTATGTATACCAAGTTTACTTGCAAATAAACGATTTATTTATTTGTTTTTTTAATAAATATATAATATTGTGGCCATTTACTACTTTATATTATTTATACTTAATATTATAAAGCTGAAGAGTTTGTTTGTTTGTTTGTTTGAACGCGCTAATCTCAGGAACTACTGGTCCGATTTGAAAAATTCTTTCGATGTTAGATAGCCCATTTATTGAGGAAGGCTATAGGCTATATTTCATCACGCTAAGATCAACAGGAGAAGAGCTACGCGGGTGAAAACGTGAAGCACAGCTAGTTTTATATAGTTTTATTCAATGCCAAACCTTTACAAACACATCAATCAAGAGGTCAATGAACATGCAAATGTCGAATAGAAACATTTTACTAATTCGTTTCGCAGAAATACAATGCAGTTTATTAATAATATTGGAATCTTTTATTTCATTGCCATTGTCAAGATCACAGATCACAGAAACTAGATCTCTATGGTCAAGATATTATGGCATTACGAAAGCTATATAATTATTTTCTGTAAACTGGAAATCTCCACTGACGATTCTAGAACAAGAAATGTAAAAGAAAACATTGTATTTAAAATAAATGCTATTTTTATAAAGCCATTAAAAACATGTTGAGTTTTCTAAATATTACTAAAAATAATAATATAATAAAAAAATAAAAATATAAGTAATCTTATTCATCAAATAACTTATTATTACATCAATGCTTTATCAAAAAGTATAAAACATTCAAATCATTTTAAATATTATAAACAAAATATAATAAAAATAATCTCTTAGCTTCGTATAAATGATTTTACATGTTATATATATATATGTACTAAATAAAAAAAAATTATATTTAAAATATATATGTACTGTTATGTATGGTGTGGTACAATAAATGGTTAAATAAATAATTACAAGTTTACGTGTAAAGAATTCTTTACACATAATATATAACCATAGCAATCAGTACGAAATAACCATAGATTACCCTGTGGTGGTCTCGTTGTAATAGCCTCATTACATTGAACACATTATACAATCAACACATCATCATAAGTAATTAATGAATATCTATAATTGTTACACAACATATTACTAAATCATGTATCAAACACGTGGAATATTACGAATTCCAATGTGCCAGAAACCCGACTCTGAGTGCATCAATTATAAAGATGTATAATTATTTAAATTATAAAGGAGTTATTTTTAAGCGTGACATTCTTAGAAAAGTGAAATTAATTAATATCAATGATATGTGTTGAATATCTGCAAATTTTTTAGTATGTCATAATAATCATCATATTCAAAACCCGAGCGCCGAGACAACCGTCAAAACGCAAAGGAATAGAATCCGCTAGCGATACTAATTGTCAAAAGCGTACGATATTTCGCTAAGGATTTTTTCACCCTACCAACGACGAAGACGACCACAAACAAAATTTTCATCCAGTCGCAATTTAACAAAATTGTGAAAAACACACTTAAAAATAAAATATTACAATTTCCTGTCGTTCTGGTGATTGGAATTTTTTTTTTGCGAATAATGAATGAAAACATAGATTTTTCGTAGAAACGGTGGCTCCTAGAAAAAAATATATTGGAAGTTTCAATCGGAATCGCAAAAAACCTATTTTTTTATTAATTGACCTCGAAATTTTTTTCTTCCAAGTACCAGTATGACGGGAAATTTTAATATTTTATTTTGAACGAATTTTGTCTGGATGGGAATTTTGGTCTTTGTCGTCGTCGTCGTTGGTAGTGTGACCGAACCATTACTAAAATGTCATGAGCTTATGTCAATAATTAGCTATAGCAGTTTCTATTCCTTAGCGTTTATTCTATTCTCTGCCGTTAGTCTCGGCCTGCAGATGGTTTTCGCTCAAGAATATTTAAGCCAATATTCAAAAGTGTTTCAATAATATTGTAAATTAACAAGGTATATGAGATTTTAGATAAACGTTTTTATTAACATAGTTAGTGTATTAAATAATTGTATCAATAAATAGTTACAAGTGATTTATGTAGTAGTATAAGTCTGTGTTTTTTATTTCCATTTGTGCATTAAATACATAACATTACAAATTATGTTTTGGTTTTATTTTCTTCTTTAAACATCTCTACAAATCCTTAACCTCAACTCTTTTCCCATGCTCAATATAAACGCAGCATATATTTAAAACATTTATGTGGTATTGGCATTAGACTAATCTACATACACCTAGGCAACAGACTTCAATCAGAACAATGACGCGCGCCAGTTTTCACTTTTATTCACAAAAGAACCATCGCTTAGCATGCATGAATTCGGGTGTAATAACCGAGGAGATGTTTTCTTTGCATTATTAATGAGCTGTGCTCTTAAGATCTCACTAAATCGTCACGTTAACTGACCGTGCGGTTATGTAATTGTATGGGAATTATTCGTAATCGGGTGCTCTAGTTGTTTCAATCGTTTATTTGATGATGATGAATGATGGCGTCATTAACAAACTGTCGATTGTATTACTGCTATTTTGTTTGAATGTAATTGGGTCAGTTAATAAAAAGATTTCTATCGCACGTGTATGGAATTTAAAACAATATTTTACGCAATACAATAAAACAACAGTAGTGAGAAATACCATAAAGCATTCTGTTGATGATTACATCCCAAGTCTTAGCTATTGTATAGTAATTTAAACTTTCATCGATTACTAAAATGTAGAAAGAAGTAGTAAGAATTTAATTAAATAATTTACTATATATGTTTTTATAGACATATCCGAACAGGAACTAATAGTTTGTGCGGAGTCGTGCAACTTTAAAATGTAAATTAAGTGGAAAAAGAGAAAATTACATGTTTAAGTTATCTAATATGATCAACATGGTTGCAAAATATGACATAACTTCGAATTAAAAATTGAATAGGAAATTAAATTTGTTATTTTTATCATTCAAAATTAATGTTAAATAATTCAAGGATCTCTTTTATTTTTATAGGTGTAAATGCCATTGATTTTTTGTTTATTTAAGAAATGTATTAAGGTATTCAAATATTTTGACGATGTTGTTTCATACAAATGCATGAGCTACGTATTATATTTAAAAAAATAATACCTATCTTGTCAGTTTTATATGTTTTATTGTAATTTGTACAATAGCGCTTGACAACGATCTCGCTTAATGCTAAGCTAAAATCCCTAGTAGGTACCTGTTCAATGTTCTATTGAAGACATTCATAATGTATGTATTAATATTATATATATTTAGAACATAAAAAATCAACGTTTGGTGTCTTTGAAAAGTGAAATTATTATTTTTGTAATCAATCAACGCGTCAAAATCACACATTTGTTACAAGATTATGAAATTTTCTGTTTGGTTTCTTACAACAGAAAGATTCTAATTTTGGTGTCTACTTGCTGGTCTTCGATATGTATATTATTGCAATACTTTTATAATAAACTAGCGGTCCGCCCCAGCTTCGCCCGTGGTACATACCTATTTACGCATTCTCTACATAAGAACCATCCTTGGACTTCCACAAACATGTTAAAAAAGAATTATCGAAATCGGTTCAACCGTTCACACGTGATGCCGTGACAACGCGAAACGGGTTTCATTTTTATACATATATGTAGATATGTTATCGCGATGAAAAACTTAAGGTCAAGTGTTATAAATAATTATTTCATTCCAACCATAGTCAAATGTACTTTAAGCACTTGCTACTATTATCACAAACTTATGAAACGTATTTGCATCGTAAATATTTTACAACCATCCTGTAGTATATCATCTTATGAAATTAGATGACATTTTTTACGAAAACACTCTTTCAATTTACTATTGCAACAGGAATAAACATGAAAATGTGTCTGGTAAACGAAGAGCCAACACTGTTTGTGTTTTTATTCTTGTTTGAAAATGCTTTTCCTTAGTAACGTATTTTTGTATTTAAATAACTTTTTGTTTAAATTTTTACCTACGAGTATTTTACAAAAAATACATAATTAATGAACAAACCTGATGACATGAAATTGTAAAAAAATTAAGACATCTAAACCCTTCTTCTTCAATCATTAATTTCATTGAAAACTAAATCCACGTGTTGATGAATTGCTGTTAATATTTTGTTGATAGTTATTGCAAAGTTGTTGAAATGTTCTCGCTCGAGGAGGGGCAGCAACATAGTTGATCAACTGTTGCGCAAACAATGTTAACAAAGGAGGCTGAAGAGTTTTGTAAACAGTGACATCTGTTAGCAATTCTCTGCCTCACCTGACGAGAAATGAATGGCTGATCGAATAAAATTGAAAGTAAAAACTTACGGACTTTGTAAATATTCTTGGTAGACTTGCGATGTGCAAAACTTGTGCAGAAGAAATATAATAGATGGCGCTGCACCTACATTCTCAAATTGTCCGTCTCATTTAATATTTTTATAATTATTATAAAAAATCCAACTATACTCATACATGATATCTGTAATTGCGATATTTATCCTAAAAATAATTTAGAAAATCTGTAAAATAAACAATTGTAGATATTTAATTCGCCTACAATTTCAAGATAGCAATCATGTTTATATTGATATATTGTGACACGATATAGTAGTAAAGTCGTTAAATTTTATAATTTAATAATTTTTATGATTTCATACATTGAGATCTAAATTCGTGGTAAACGCTTTTACTGTAAAATTTCTCATAGTAATAAAAAGTTTAATAATGCTTTGTTTAGAAAGCTTACTATCCTATTCATTAAGGTATGGAGAATGGTCATCCATGAAATGTAGTTACGGTAAACTTCAGGCCAGCTCTCCGGCATCATTACTATTTAAAAATTGATAATCTATAAAAAGTATTTATTAAACGAATGAAATGTTTTTCCTACTAAATAATAAATATAAACCAGTGGCTAACCTTTAAAGCAACGCTAATTTCACTCTTCTTTTATTGCTTAAAACCACAAACCGCATTTTTATTAAAAAATTACCAAACTGGCATGCGCTTTTATCTTAATCTCCGTGTTTGTTTTGTATAGAGTTATTGAGCCACATTTTTCCTTTGTATATTTTTATTTTACATTAACTGCTTACATGTAAATAAAAAGCAATAAGTAGTAGAGTAGAAAGTTATGTAGAGTATAAATAATAACATAACATTTTTTTCATGTAATCGCATAGCACATGTAGAAAAATATACGATAAAATAAAGTATAAACTACTTACTTCTTATTTAATTTGATTGGGCTTTTTTATTTAGTTGAATAGAATATTTGAATTGGTAGATTAATAACAATCAGAACAGAGAATTGGTACATTAATAACAATTAGAAATTTTATAAGTTCAACAAATCTGAAATGTTGAAAACCATTGCATTCGCACCAATATCTTACTAATATTACAAACACGAAGGTTTAAGAATGTGCGAATGTATGTTTGTTACGCTTTCGCGCAAAATCAGTTGGTCAAATCTGTATGAAATTTGGTACAGAGATAGATTATAGTCTGGATTAGCACATAGGATACTTCAACCCGGATATCACGCCAGCGACGCACGCTTTTGACCACAATTCTAAAAATATCTTTAAATTAGTGAAAGACGTGAAAACCTTAAACATGCTTTTAAGGTCTTACTTTTATCTGTTATGAGTTTTCCAACATTTTCTGCCTTGATGTAAATTTTATTTTGTTATTGAATGAATTTTTGTTTGTTGAGTTTTTTATGACTCAATGATCGAATTAATTTTTTTATTATCTATTTTTAGATTAAATATTGTCTTAGATTAGGATCGTGTTTACTTTTATTGATTTTTTTGGCAAATAATCGTTAAGAGCAACTTTTATTTGACTTTCTTTAGGTAATTCTAAAGGTCTTTAATAGGTATTGAATATTATAAACATAGACGTCTAAACATTATAACCATATAATATCTACAATGGAGATTGGATAATATTATATTCAACCTCCATAATTCTATAGATGATCGGCGCATAATAGTAATAGTTTAAGAGGGAATTGTTATAACTTATTTGTTTCTTTTTCTATCGCAATTCAAGATCTACAATTAAGCACCTCCTCCTTCTAATCGTTGAAATTATTTATTTTAAAAGCATTTACATAATATAAAGGAATCAGGATATGGAGAGGAATTTGTGAAAAATATCATTTGAATGAAATAAATTTAAGCATAAAACATCGACATAACCATCATAATTATATATTGATAGCAACAACAATAATATAACAAAAATACTGACCGAATTAATTTTACGTAATTTCTATGATTACATAACATCTTATTAAACATTCTAATAATTTAATTTAATAAAACATATGATCTCAACAAATATTTACAGAATATACTACAACATACATGTGACTAATTGTTCTTAGATTATGATTTAAAGCTATACCTTAAATTATAATAAATACTTTACATTATGTGTGTTTAATTACTTCAACAATTTCGGAGCTCTCTTATGATGGCCAAATGTGACACCGCCAGCCGCAGTCTGATACATTTGATTCGGTAAAAATCCTCGTTCATAATATCTTGGTATCGGATATACAGGTGGGAAATTACGGCCACTAGATAATGCTTCATATGTCGATGGGAGGTCCCTCGTATATCCTCTTTTCAAATACTCAAGTTGCACGCTCGAAGGTATGTACGAATCTAGTAATGAGTTCGGCCTCCTTTTATAAGGAACTCCGTACGATTCACTGGGCTTAGGAGTGAAAGTATTGGAAATTAAAGCATTTCCACTCGCATAGATAGGCTTCGATAAAGGTCGGTAGATTGGCAAAGCTTTTGGTATATGCGATAAGTGTGGCGGTGAGGGTTTCAACAAAAGCGGACTCGGATGAGGCAATTCAATAGGATTAGAACGATAATCATCTCCAACTGGTGCTCTAGAATTGTAATATCTTGGAAAGTCTTGTTGTGAATTATACGATATTTGGGGTTGCTGTGTATACTTTTGTCCGTGTATCCCAGCACCGTGGTCCGCAATTGTGTTTGATTCATATTGAATATTTTGTTGATAATTTTTTAACGGCGGAGCAGTTAAAGCAGTTGGAAAGTTGACTACGGGCGTTTGATAGGCAATAACAGGAGTAACACTGGGTTGAGGTGGATCTAATGTAGGCTGTGCATAGCCAATATACGCCACTGGTGTCGTGTATGGTTGGATAAGTCTATTCCCTGCTGGGACGCCGTATGTCGGTGCTATATTATAGCTAGGGTGTTGTTGCACATTTTCCGGAGCACTTGGGTAGCTTGAAACTTGAGGCGCAGGCGGAGCTGTATATTGCACTCCATGTTGAGTATTAGCTGATTGTTGCACTGGCTCGTTGTAGTACTGAGGTACTAAGTAAATTTGCATTGGAATATTTGACAAATAACCGTACGTCTGCTGAGGCGCTTGTTCATATTGTGGCTTGGGCCCAGTTTGTGGACCTTCTGGAGATTCTGTAACCGCATACTGTTGAACGTATCGCGGCTGTTGCGTTGTGACTGAAGGAGCATCGTAATATCGTATGAAATTATTTTTTAGGTATTCTAACGGTACTGAACCAGGGGCAGTACCGCCGCTTGGCCCTTCTGAGCGCGGTTCAGCCGGCCCATAGTATTTTTCTCGTTCACTTTTCAAGTTATCCTCTTCAATATCTTGTAGTTCTATCTTCTTTTCAGCAGTAACTGCTATCAACAGTAAAGCCGCCGTAACTACCTGTAAGTAAAAGAAATGTTGTTATTAGTGTTGAGGTGGATGTCCGGTTGTGGTCACTGCACTAATCAAGAATGGCTAAGGTGTGCCCACATTGAGCACGCATTTAAGAAACAGGTGAGCGGTAAAAAATGCACTAGCCTATTATGAAACCGGTTAACGGCGGAGGCGCTTTTAAAAGGGAACGTGCTAGCTTTTACTCTTATTTCGCGTGATTATCTAACTGCATTCTTGATGGTACATCTAAATTACAAGATGATAGAATCCGCCTATATGAATGATGGTTTCAAAATTATGATTCACGAAGAACATTGATGTATAAATTTTAATCTAAAAAGTTTAAAGAATGTAATTGCCTTTTGTTTTTTGTTACGTTATATTTTAATATGTAGATTTAGTTCTCATCATACAATTAATAAAAGAAACTTCCTCACAACTGTATACGAATTTTATTTCTCTACCTACAGTTTTATTCAAAAGCCCTCAATGACTTTACCTCTCTACAGCATTTTGTTACTAATGTTATGACAGATCGATTTATAATTTAACTTAATTAGCAAAATCTATACAAATTATGTTTTAATATTTAATTTGATATTAATGAATTGTATTATGTAACATTGCCATTATTATTTATAAATTAATTATCAATCAATATTAATTGACCTTTCATATATTCACATTTGATTAAGAAATAACAATCGATCCAACAAAATATTCACCTTTTCCATCAATTTGTCGGCTGAGATCTGACTACATACTTGAAAATACGTCAATTATAATAGACTACAAGCCCGCATAGGAAAAAAATATGGGTCAAATGAACCACCAGGGGACATATCTAGAACGATAGAAGAGCATAAAATAATAAGATTCATCACTATGCCGTCACTTGTAAGCTGTCCAACTGAGTGCAGATGAGAATTGAAAAGTACAGGTAGACTCGGTAAATTTTGGTCATTTGACCATGTACGGCATTCTTAACCATCGATAGATCCATTAAAAATAATAAGAAACCGCTCAGTGCCGTACAAAAATGGTGGTCCACAAAGTCGGAATTTTTATTTAATTTCCGAGAGTTACCGGGGGTAAATTTGGTCATTTGACCATGTACGGCATCTGTGTCATACTATGCCTATACTGCTTTTAATCCATTATTCCGCAACGCCGTACAAAAATCATGGGGACAAGGGGAAAAAATCGAGAGTTGTAATCCCCTCTCTTTCCCCACTCCAGGGGGTCATTTGACACAACACGAAATAAATTTATTTTTAAAGTATTTTATGCATAGATAATATTTTTTCATGTGCCGTACATTTTCGTTGGTTCAAAGGGGAAAAATCTGAAAAAGAAAAAAATCCATATAACGAAATGTTTGCTTTATATTTTGATAATAAAATATAAATATACATTAATATTAAGAAGCTCGAGGTGGTTAATTATCACCTTGGAAAGTCGGAGTCAGGTGGAATGGACTCCGTTAAATTGATGAACTAATAAAGAAGCTATGAACGAAAAGATGTGAATTATATGCAATCAGCCCATGAATACAGGTAAAGTCACAAGCAAATGCTAGTAATATATACATATTCAAAATGTACAAGTAAAGCGCTTTCAAATGATACCAAACACGGCATATTTATCTTAACTTTATTTTTTTACTCTGTATGTTTTGTCCGCTAGAGGGCGCCACATTAGATTTTGTGAAACCCCATATAGCCTTTAGCTAGCTGGTCGCTGGTTATCCAGTGAACAATTCAGACGCTTCTAATGATATGTCATTTGTCGAATTCTGATAAGTAGTTTAGAAGTTACGAGGGAATAGATGAACATACATACATGACCTGTCAAAATCATAACCCTCCTTTTGCTTTGCCGTAGTTGGGTAAAAATATGTTAATGCCGTACTGTATCAAATGGCCATAAAGCACCCTTAAAATTGTAGCTTTCGTCGCTTTCATCAGCCTAAAAGATGTGGTCTGCACAAAAATGTACGGCATCGTTTTTTCCTAATTTATCTATGTTAATACTATTTAAAACAACGAATAAAGTGTAGAAAACTATTATATTTCATTAATCTACGATGTTTAAACTTTTACAAAATTTCTGTTTTTGCATTTCTCTATAACTTTTTTTAGAACGGTTTCTTTTGAACGGCAATACTATACAACAATTGAATTTTACAATATCATGTTAAAAAAAAAGTTCCCGTACAGGGTCAAATGACCTTACAGCTCTTTATATCAAGAATTCGATGAAATTAAGATGATTATTGGTATACATTTAAAAGAACAATTATTTTTTGACGGCATTGCTTTTAATAGTACTTTTGAGTGCTAGATAATGTTTTGGAACCGAAGCCGTACTTAGTCAAATGACCCCCTGGAGTGGGGAAAGAGAGGGGATTGCAACTCTCGATTTTTTCCCCTTGTCCCCATGATTTTTGTACGGCGTTGCGGAATAATGGATTAAAAGCAGTATAGGCATAGTATGACACAGATGCCGTACATGGTCAAATGACCAAATTTACCCCCGGTAACTCTCGGAAATTAAATAAAAATTCCGACTTTGTGGACCACCATTTTTGTACGGCACTGAGCGGTTTCTTATTATTTTTAATGGATCTATCGATGGTTAAGAATGCCGTACATGGTCAAATGACCAAAATTTACCGAGTCTACCTGTACTTTTCAATTCTCATCTGCACTCAGTTGGACAGCTTACAAGTGACGGCATAGTGATGAATCTTATTATTTTATGCTCTTCTATCGTTCTAGATATGTCCCCTGGTGGTTCATTTGACCCATATTTTTTTCCTATGCGGGCTTGTAGTCTATAAACGTTCATCTAAATTATTAACGCGGTTAAAAGGTGATCACGAATTTGGACGATTAGATACGATTATTAAGAAGAAGTATGAAGATTATATTATCACGCACTTGAAATATTGTCAGAACTATTAAATTCATTGAAAGTCCGCTTGCCGTAGTTTCACGCAAGTTCTAAAAGTTTGTGTTATTAACCTATTCTATATCTATTTTAAAATAATTGCCACGATTTTGTTCAGAAATTCCTGGTAATTTTAAAAGTTCATAAAAAATGAATTTCTATACAGTTTTTGACGACTAACAGTAAACAGACAATCTATTAGATAGGTAGATATTACCAAAACATTATTGATTCGCGAGAGTGTACGCTTTTCTTTATCCTTATTAAAATAATTATTTCCGCTCAGTTTAATATGTCGCAGTAAACATAAATAAAATATAAATAAAAAACTCATATTAAAATGAGTATGATACTCATTTGAAAATTATCCTTAAATAGAATGTATATAATTCTTAGTGTTATTACAATAATTTTAGTATAATTCTAACACTAGGAATAAGATTTCAACTAAACCTCCTGAACTTGCAAAAATTTTAATACAAAGAAGTGTCATTAAAATTTGTAAAAAAAACTGTAACACGTGGTGAAATAAATAACAAGTCTTTATTAAAATTATTTAAATGCCTGTGAATATAGCTCAATGTCAACACAAAAGCATTCCAAATGACTTGCATTCTTGAATAAGAAATATGAATCTTTAAAAAAATGTCATTGGTAAGAATTGTGGTTTCTTACACCTTCGCAACTAGTACTGCAATCCTAAATTATTTCTCAATTCATTGTTTTATTTCGCCCACCGTTGATACACCCGCGTTTAGTAGAATATTATGCTAATAAACGGCGCTTAAGTATGTTAAAACCATGTTTAAGGGATCATAAAAATTAAAATGTTTTGTAGATTTGTAATTTGGACATATAGCTATGTAAATTATATTCATGATGTTTGACATCCAATTAATGATATAATAAAATTACACCATTTGTTAATAATTTCCTAAAATGACTAAATAAAAAAAAATATTATAACTTTTATAATATGCTAAAGATTAAGCATCTGCAGCCTATCTTATAATTGGAATACTAGCACGCCGATACTTCTTTAAAAATACAATGAAATGTAGATGAACAAAATGAACCAATGTTTATTGGTTCATGCATTGGTTCATGCAGTGAATATGGCAATATTCATATGTTGTAACGGCTAATAAAGCACAATAAAAAATCATCACAAAGCCACCGTTCACTTTTCTATAAAATGTATAAATTATGATTTTAAAATTGCATAATATAACAGCACTCGATAACAGAGTCAAAAGAATATTTCGAAAGACAGGGCGTAATAACAACCGAGTATTTTAAACTGGACCGCACCAAATGTGTGGTAAGGTAATCGCTACTTACGAAACATCGTATACAATTTCGACTTTCCTACACATTTAAGTACTGACATATATGTAGTACACTATAGAGAAAATAAACAATAAATAAGCACTATACATAAGTGTTATTTCTATGAGAAGTAAAAACAGATTTTGTTTAGCGAACTACTTAAGAGATGCCTAAATATGGACTACAGTGAAGCAGATACGATTACATCATGTAAAGTTAAAGTAACTGTAAAATTGTTGGCATTTACAACTCAAAGTTAATAAAAATCTCTCATATAGGGCCCTTCGCTTTTGTACCCATTCATTTTAAAAAAAGTTTGCAAAGTTATTTGATCCAGCGAAAATTACAAGAAGATAAAACAAAAGAAAACCTTTAAATAAACTGTTTAAAAAAAGTATAACATGACATACAAAATCTACTAGGGTAATGTACCACAAAGCGTATATAGCGCTGGGTAATAAGTATGCAAATAAGCAAGCAGCCAACTGCGTAAACGACGTTTTAATATCATCCGTAAAGGGTATGCAATGAGCGACCACATTATTCTCGTCTTTTACCTAAATAGTGAATACAAATTGTTTAGTGGTCCAGAAGTTCTAGAAAGATCTCGGCTTTGACCTAGCTTCAAGAAACCGAAGCAATGTTTCAATAATGTTCATTATTGATTTGTACACATAGTTATCTACATATTAATAATAAATTACTATTTTATTTTGCACAGCATGACAGTGTGGTTGGAAACAATATTACAATTGGTTCAACGGGCATTATTTTAAATCGGCCGGTGATTTAACATGATTAAATTAGATATCTTTTCTCTATCATTGTAGAAAACATTTGTTATCTTTTTATTTTTAAACTATCTATTCTATGGTTATTATTTATATTAACTTATGTCAATATAAATAATGCCAAAGTGACCTCAAGCTGTAGGTGATGTATGTAGCCAAATATACCTAATTACACTTATCTTATTGATGGCTTTTTAAAGTATGTACTAAACCAAATTTTCATCGTCATCTCTCTTTTAAGGATATAAACACGTTTACGTGTCATAAATTTTAAATAAAAATTTACTTGCAAGTAAAACCATCTGTGCAAAATTGGAACGAGACCAACACGACACTGACGAATAACTATGAATAAGAAATCGATCACTAAACTATTTAACTAATTAAAAGCGGAATGTACCGTTTATGTTGCAAATTGTGCAATGTCAATTTGGGTTTGTTCCACCAAAGATATAATAAACTAAGATTATTTTATAGAGAGGACTAAGCATATGGACTTTTTTATAAAAAAGGGGTAATGTGGAAAATCTTTCATAAGAGTGAAACAATAGCGGAAAATAGTTCCACGTATTTAAGGTTTGAATATAACTATTTACTGATTTATGTTTACTTTATTATAATTCATTCTGTATGTTTATCTGATTAATTAATTATAATATATCCTTTTCCGACACTAGCATCTTTTTGGCGGACTCTTAACTGACATTCAATACTTGCATCTGGACACGTTTTTACCTGGTATTTTGGTGTTTTATGGTTTCTCGTATTTTTCCAGATTTAAAATCGTGACTTTTTTATGTATCAGGTGTATTGGTACAGATCAGGTATCAGGCATACTGATATATTTGTCAGGTATAAATACAAATAGAAAATATGCAAACATTTTTTTATCCCGCATGAAAATATTTGTAACATTACATCTTATTCCTGTTGCGAGCTTAAATTGTAAAAGATCTTCTTTAAAATGTTGCGATAAATTTAATTGAACTTTCTATAAAACGAAAAGCTCTATTAAAAATAACTTAATTGACGAGAATGTAGTCCCGAATAATGTTTTCTTCTTACTTCTGTCTCTCTTATGATTACTTGAGCTCATCTCATTAATTAACACTTTGTATTTGAACTCTTACAATAAGTATGTGCTATTTCATTTTATTCACAAGAGGAATTTGGTATGAAAACATTCATTACATTATAAACTTATGAAAATAGTGCAGTCAATTTTAAATTAACGCATGTAAACTAGCAATAAATAAAGTATTTACTTAATGTAAATACATTATAATTCTTATGACAAAGGCAAGAAACACTTTTAAACTATTGAGATATAACATTAAAAACTAAAGTTTCATTTTCAATATAAAATACACAACAATTATTTATCTTTACCTTGAACAATAACATGATGAATCTTCACTCTCAATTCCCAGAGACCACAGAGCACGAAAGCTTCAAACACAGTACTGTAACTCGGAAGAAAACGTTTCAGTCATCGCTATTTTCACAACTGTCTCCACTGCGCTATGTTGCACTCTGCATGCCCCACAACCTCCACACAATGGAACTATAATTGAAACAGGCCAATGGTTAAACTCTTACTTTACTCTTCACTACCTTCGATAATTATTTCTTCGTTGGAAAGTTTTGTATATACCGACAAATTATAAATTATTCAGAATTAATTTGTCTCTAATTAATCAATGGAGGACTCATGTATTCTTATTTACATTTCAATTTAACATTGTATTATAGTATTAACTTTAAAGCTGTAATTGTTATTTGTAATTAATGTAAATACAAGAAAGATTTACTTTAAGGAACTTTTACGCGAAAACCGTTCAACCGTCAGTCCGTTTGGTACCTAAATGGTCTCGCGTATCACTCGCTGGTTAGTTAAATACAAGACTACATACTCAACGGAAAGGTGTAGCAAGATAGCAAGTCATACAATACGTACGTCCGATTCTGTTGAGAGCGAAAGTGTGTATCGGGTTTATAGAGTAATTCAATATGCGTAGAGGGTTTTTTGTCGCGACCTATGATATATAATTTTTTATGGTTTACTTTACGGCCAAATGCCTGTATTGCATTTTGAACTATAGCATTAAGTAAACAAAAGCTTTCAGTCAGGCTCTATAGTCTATAGTCTACCCGTATCGTACGTATTCCGATCGCATTATTATCAATAATTGGTGTAGATTTTATTAAATAGTTACACACAAGTGGGTGTTGAACAAGAACATACATACCATATCTAAGTCAAGAAAAACAACAGTTAACTTTTTATTTGTTGAAATATTTGACTTTAAAATTACATGGCTCTTTACTTTGTTCTTAAAGTAAACTTATAGAAATAATGGCTTTAACTTTAAAACTTTAAACTTAA
>CAJQZM010039281.1:202837-215980 GCA_907164665.1 Colias nastes | reverse complement strand
CACACATTATGGAAGAGGATTTCAAAATCTTTCGTCATGCCTATTATGACGTAAGTTGGTGTAACGAATTGGCTAGACAATCTGCAAATTAGTTTAGGCCTACCTACCGAACAGAATACCCAAAGGCAAAGGCTTAAAATAAATGGATTTCATCCATCCTTAATTATTCAACCAACCACCTCCAACTTCTGATTTAAGTAAATTCATTTTAAATATAAATGTTTTCAAATTATAAATTTTTCCGTTTAATGAATATGCATACAACCCGACAAACCCATGTTTTACATAAATCCATTTATTGTTTTATTAATTTTATTAATAAAAAGTTGTGTTAAAATATACATTCAATGATCGCTAATATGCATATCCTCGCTATATATTTCGTAAAACGTAGCTACGCGAGCACGATGACAGACATCTTTATTTTATTTCTAGACTAACACTAGAAATACATAATTGTGTTTATTTTACATAAATTTTGAGTTATCTCAATAATTCCACCGTTAGTTATTCATTTAGCTAATGTTTAATGCATACAAGTTCTTATAATTATTCCACTAATAATTACGTTAAATCTACAAAACTTAATAATATAATTACACGTTAGTTGGTTTCATCAAATCGTTGATGTGAGGTGCTAGATCAGATAAGAGTGACGTACACCTGCCTTTGATCGCATCAAAAACGGCCTATTACACCGTTATTAGTTCTGTAACACCCCCCATTTTATAACAATATAATTGTCTTTGATATTCCAAATTTGTTAGATATCATTTTAAAGGTTTGATGGATTGAATATGTGTTTATTTGTTTCGATAAGCTTTCATAGCTTATGGACGTTTTTTATAATCTGAATTTAGTTAGTAATTGACTGTAGGATTTTATATGGGTGTGAAAGTTTTAATAGTTGGTAACATAAATATTATGCTACCTATGCATTGAAGCTTTGATAAGGAATAGGTACTATTTCGTAATAGTTTTAAATAACACGTCGTGTTTTGAATATAATTATTGCATAATATTTTAAAAGTTCTTTCATATTTATATTATACAGATAAAACATAATTTTGTATTATTATTCGTTTAATCATCATCTAGAATTAAAACAGCATAATAAATAACGGATAAAGAGGTGCAAATTGCGCATTTACAAAATAATATAAACACATAAATTTGATATAATTGAATCAACCAATAAGTGCAATATTATTACTCATTTGTTTACTTAAAGCAATTCATTTTATCTCAAACTAGCATACCGCCCGCGGCTTCGTCCGCTTTGTCTTAAACCTAATAAGTTCTGTTATATACTTAAACCTTCCTCTTGAATGACTCTATCTATTAAAAAAACCGCATCGAAATCCGTTCTAAAAATTTAAGCACACAAAGGGACATAGGGACAGAGAAAGCGACTTTGTTTTATACTATGTACTGATGATACTGATTATTTTAAAGTACTACCCACTGCTTGCAAGTTATTCAATTAGTAATTAAAATAACGGTTAATATTATGGTTCTTGTGAAAGAACGTGATATATATTCGATGTATGGAGCCGGTAGAGTGCGCCAATTAAAAACATATAAATCATGTTTTCACCCACGCGCTAATATAGAAATAAGGCATTTGAGCTAATCTTTGAAGTTTAATCGAGAATTCTTATGGTCATGTGTTGACTGTATAGCTTTTTCTAACAGTTTTTTTATAGTTTGTAATTGATCGATTTTCTGTTACTAGATGTAGAATGGAATAGCTTTTGTAGGATGTTATTGTTATACTTATTTTACATTTAGTTTACAGTTAATTGTAAGCGGTAAGAGAATTGAGTAATTATTATTAAATAATTGTTATATCATAGGTAGAGATATAAATCTCGGCTCAAGCGATTGAAACTGTTATTTGTGCCAAAAATTAATACACAAAAAACACACACACACACACACACACACACACACACACATACACTAAAGTTAACGGTCGGCGCTAACGCAAAGATTCTAAGTGCTCCATTTTAGATATTGAGTGGTTGCAAAAAATTAAGGTTAGCAAATGCAAAAAAATAAGGTTAGCAAATGTTTCTAAAACAAGTCTTAATTAGATGCAAAACACATTCAACACTATCCTTTTATCATTGTAGATTGTCAAATAACATTTTATAAAATGTAAAATATAGCCCATTATTTAATTTTTAATTATCATATTCATGTAACTGAACTGCAATTATCATAGAAATGCAAGTCTATTAGTTTTTGCAAGTAAAATGTATACGAGTAAAAAAGTATGTATAATAACTTCTCATATAGTTACGTTATTGTGAAATTGACAAACGAAGTAATAAATTTATAAGGTTGTTTATAAAGCTCTATACGGTAACCACGATAAAGCCCTTTTTATAATATGTAAATTAATATACATATTTTTTTAGAAAACACATTTATCATAAACCTTAGTAACTCGAAGCACTACTTATAAAAACACTCTGTACCTATACCCGAAATTTAGCCAAAATACGGCAGATTTATTTAGAACTAGCGGTCCGCCCCGGCTTCGCCCGTGGTATATATTTACGTTTTCTCTACGTAAGAACCATCCTCGTACTTCAAGGAATATAATAAAAAAAGAATTATCGAAATCGGTCCACCCGTTCACGCGTGATGCCGTGACCAAGGAAAACGGGTTTCATTAGATAAAATATATACATATATTTTTTTAGAAAACACATTTATCATAAACCTTAATATTACCGAAATTTAGCCGAAATACGGCAGATTTATTTAGAAAAAGTAGGTAGTTAATTACAGCAATTCCATGTGGGCGGAGGCATCTGCCAATGATGATGTTGACAAAGTACCCGTGGACAATATTAATCTTTCTCTCCGAACTCCAAACGTTTCATTAACACCAACGCATGCGTATCTTTTTACCGACACAAATTAATGACCGTTCTGTAATAGAAAAATCATGTTTCACTCTTTAAAGTGATATAAATTGCTAATTATAACTACAACGTCGCGGCTCGCTAACTCTCTGGTAAAAACATCAAGAACGGTCTTTAGTATACGATCGATGTACTAAGACTTAGTTTTAATTAACTCGGGCAACAATAACAGTGACGAAAAAGGTGTCAGCTATTGCCGTATTATACCTCCACCGGTTTTTTCTCGAATGATCTACCGTGTTTGGAGCGAATTTAGATGCAAGCGCAGTTATGCTTAGCTCAGTCATGAGGTTCATTAGTTTCTAGTAAATTGGATTCTTGGTTGAATCGTTATTTCGCTGTTCTATTGCGCTAAGAAAATTCAATAGACCGTACCAATAAGTGTTTCATAGTTGATAATTACATTCCGTGACGATACGAATTGTATGAGTTGTAATGTTATGTTTTTCTCAGATTAATGAAAGTAGAATTTATTGACTTTATGGCAAATTTTTATCGCTCTATCTTTTGAACAGTGTAAAGCTTACAGATTCTGTTAAATAATGAATTATGCATTTTCACATTAGTTCTTTGTAAATAAGTAATGTATTATTTGTATAAAATTACATAACAGATATAATAAATCCAATAAAATACTAACTCTGACCAATCAGCTTTACACTGTGACTGACATAAATGGAAATTGGCCCGGTTGGCTTAATTCATCAGTGCTGATCCGAAACCACTGAAGGTAATTAAATCGAATTAGTTCATAGGTGTAGATTGAGACTTAACAAGGAAAGACACTATGTAATCAAGTCACTGCAATGAAAAACCGACCTTAATCGAAGCTTTTAAAGCTCACTATCAACAATCAGCGTTGAGATCTGTTTTCCTACATTAGATTGAATTAAAAGCGCGTCTGTTAACTGTTCCATTAATTCTTATAAATGCGAATAGCAAGCAATAGATTGAACGTAAAAGGTAATAAAAAATAAACAAAACGCAGCGATCTTTTATACCTTTTTGTTCATTATAAAGAATATTTCCGAACAATTATTGGTACTTAACAAATATCTCTCAATGAATGAGGCATAGCTTGATTTACTCCGTTCTGTTAGAGTGGTCATAAGCAAATATGTATATTGTATAATACGATACGGAGGAAGACGATGCGTTAGTAGGCACTGGGCAATACTGACTTTATCCGGCCGGCACTCCCTTTATGCAAATTATAATAAACTAGCCTACCGCCCGCGGCTTCGCCCGCTTTGTCTAAAACCTAATAAATTATATACTAAAACCTTCCTCTTGAATCACTCTATATCTATTAAAAAAACCGCATCAAAATCCGTTGCGTAGTTTTAAAGATTTAAGCATACAAAGGGACATAGGGACATAGGGACAGAGAAAGCTACTTTGTTTTATACTATGTAGTGATTACAACAGCTATTATTCCATATTCATAGTTAGCATAATTTTAAGTGAGTGATTTCAAGGTAATTATGATGACAAATAGAAATGATGGTTCGAAGATTCTTATATAATTATCTATAGTGCAATTAACATATAAATAATTATTTATGCAATATTTTATCTTACCAAGAGTTCGTTAAAAAGCTTTGATATTTTCAAAATCTTTTTTTCTGTACGGACTACATTATCATACTAAAATTAAACTGAGTATTTTCTTAGGCAATGCTTCCCCAATTTTGTAACATGTATTTACGCATCATTACTTCTAATTATTATTTATATATTTTTCTCCAAGAACCGGTAAAGTATCGAGTTCTGGTTCCAAGTAATTAACAGTCGTTTGTTAATTGAAATTTCATGTAATTCGCTGATTTATGTCAGGAACACACCCAAATTCATTCGTTTGTATCTAATAATAATTCCAATATTGTTCTAAATAACAATTGAGATGTCTTCAATCCTTTACTTGTAATTAACTTGTCATTTGTCAATATCGACAGTAGACTCGAAAAAATAATATTGGCACTCACGAAATCGCTTTCAAACAATCTAACCTTGATTTCATTTCGATTTAACGATAATAACCGTTGTGATATGTATTATGTTTCAAAAGAGGTAGCATTTCCATGTAATTATATATGTATACAGTGATTACGATTAAAATAAAACACAAGTAATGTAAGAAATATCGTATTATATATCTAAGGTATTTATCTTTAACGTCAACTTAAATATTTTAGTTTACATCGATTTCACAACCTTTTATTGATAATAAATCAATGTTGATCTTTTGATAAAAAGCCTTCTTTAAAATAATTAATTAGTGATTCGATTTTTTTTGTATTAGGTACATTTTATGATGTTTCATTTGAAAGGGTCTCAAGTATTTATTGATTTACATTTATGCTCGTTTTTCCTTTTAAATTAAATTAAATTTTATGCCTGTTTCTATTCACTACAAGTACGTAGTTACAAGTTCGAGAGTACAACGAATATTTTTTGAAAGTGGCAATTTCACCAGGAAAAAGCTTTTTTAACAATTATATTTCTGGCATGCTTCGGCAAGAAACAACGCCACGCTAGGTATTCCACGCTGTCACAGAAAACCAGGGCATACGTTGTTGTTATTATTAGAAATGGTTTACAATAAGGAAAGTGGTAGTTAAGTTAGAGTTTGCGTGAAAACGAAAACCAAACATTTTCAGCGAAAACCACTTACTTATGTCAAATGCTATCGAATAGATTGGACATGGACATGAAATATTATGTGCAACATTTTTTAACTTTTATAAGTAGTTTCGATAAAAAGAATCATAGTTCAATCAGCTTTTATCATATTCCTCGATTGTTTATACATTTATATCGCGCGGTATTTTGTCACAACATGGTTATTGAATAATTATTATTCCACGATTTTCCGTATTTGAAATAATCACTAAAATCAATCAGCTTATCAGATTTTCAGCGGCTACCAACAAACACGCTATCATATCAATAGAATTGCTAATTACAAATCAAATAATTGCCGCCACCATAGAATCGTTTACGAAAATTGATATAAAGCGCGTTCGGCGATAAGGCGCCATGTTCTATGTAGCTCGCCGACAATCCGATACAGTTTAGATAATCTGCTACAACATTCATATCTAATAAACTCATGTTCTCCGACCTTTACAGGACGCCGCTATCGGTTCACACAAGATCCTTATTCCTTCGACTCCAACGGTACTCCGGCACACTGATAAATGAATGTTGATGAACGATCGGGGACCGATACGAAAAATCTGGCGAAAACGAAGCGAAATTCCCTAAATTCACGTATTCACGATTGGGTAATGTCCGTCCCAAAAAGGAACAAAAGGCCGCGCGAGGTTTTTGGAAATTGGAGCGTGAAAGACTGAAGCGTGTGTGAATGCTCTTTTTCGCATTTTCACGTATGTTACGTCGCTCAATTCGCTGGCAAAGCCCGGGCCATGATTTCAGCGATGCAACGGGTAGTTAAAAATTAATTATGCCGGTTCTAAACAGTGCTCTGACGCGCATTGGGGGATGCATTTTAGATTAGGTAAGCCGGTCCGCTGCTTACGGATATATTTGATCATTCCCTGGGAATCCATTGCATTGCAAATTTATTAATTTGCCTATTTCAGCGTTGCAGTGATTGGTTGTAAAACTGAATAGACGATTGATGTAGATTTCATGTTTATACGTTTTGGTTACGTAAAGATTATCTAGGACCGGAAGATCTTATCTTACGATTGTATTAGAATAACAATAGTATTGTGAGAAAATTTATAGAACATAAACTTACCCATTAAAAGGATATCCAGCAAACGCAGCGTCATAAGGATGATAAACAGACGGGTAGGGCCAACTTGCGGCGCTTGCTGCCAAATTTTCTTTCAGCTCGATGCCCGCTGCCTGTTGAATATAATTTATTTTATTAAAATATACATACTATCAATTTAATATACAATCTACGACACTTAAAAGCATCGGTAGTAGGTACCTAGGTTCGTTATTTTTAAACATATTAAAATTTTATGATAATTAAAAGGACACGGATTATCTTTTTGTTTCACTCTGGAAATATTTCTTAATTATAAGTCGCTCAAAGCTTGCAAATCCTTGCCTCATAATAATGTTTATTTATTGCAGGATTTATAACATTATTAAGAAATTAATAATTATACTTTAGTCTCACAGTCGCGGTAATTGTAAACACAATGAAATGAATATAATACAATCTAAACTATCGAATTCCATTCACGTATATATACGGAAGCGTTAACTTTAATCCATTACAAAAATGGACCTCAACGGATTGATTTTTTGATCGATCGCTCGGTTGTCTTAACTATTATTATTTAATGGCTAAAGATATGAGAGGCGTTCATCAATCATCTTGGAATAGACAAATGTATCTTTAAAAAGGGATTTGTTTTGCCCTCGCCGGTTGTGACCTTATTTAACAGATGTCTCATTCAATTATTACGAGAGAATAGTTTCTAAATTAATTTTCGTCGATATCTTCTTCGACGATTCGAAATTCATTGAAACGTATTTTTAATTGAAGTATAATATCAGTCGGCCTCGACAGCGACACAATATAAAAGAGTATAAATCGTTGCAATTTTTGGATTTCTACGTCGCTATAGTGCGATGAGGGTCGAAAATTTATAGTGACACATTAAAAATAACTCAGGAGCGGATCTTAATGCGGTCAGCCAGGATAAATCTATCAAAAGATTTTGTTGTCCAACAACTTCATTGGTGGCCGAATCGAAAATCCGATAATAAATTTTACTCAAGTACGACAGCGTAATCCAGTCGCAGTGATGTTCTTTGTTGCTTCGATCTCTTTGGTACAATTCCAGTTTTCTGTTAAATAATCGGGCTAAGCCGTGACGAGAATCTGCACTTACCTGGATTTATTGGCGTCACATTGTTTGTAATGTTTGCTTTGTCGATTATGATTTGCGTTTTCAGCCTTGAGCACCGAATCGGTGAGCGAACTTACTTGGTGCGTTGTTATTAGTTTTTGTTAAGTGTTTTGTAATTAATGGAGTTTAATTTGAAACAACACAACACAATTTTATAGATAAAGAATACGTTTTATAGAATAATTTCCATTATTTTAAGTAAGTAACTAATTAGTTTGCAGAAAATATTAATTATTTACGTTAATTGAAATAATTAGGTATCCTTAAAACTTCGTTACATTTAAAACTGAACATGGTAATACAAGGTAATAACAACATTAATCAAAAATTAATTAGACGTCTAATAAACGAAGTTATTGCAAACCGCTCGACTCATTTGTAGCTAAAAACATTACAGTAAGGTAAAATTGATAATGATCGCGATAGTCACATATAAAAAGGTCGACGTAATCTTGATTGGTTCTGTAAGCTTAATGGAAACTATTCTTCCATTAACATTAATAATAATATGTTCCAAAGGGATATTTTTATGGGACGAATGTGTTTATAATCCGTTGAATTATATTGTTGACACGCAATCGGGGGGGTAGCAGGGTGAATTCGGAGCGTCATTCTGTTATAACTTTGACTTTGTGATATGAAATTTTATACGCAACGTGTTGTATTTCATAATCTTCGATATAATGACTTTCAATTTGCAGTTCTTTAGAGAAGTAAGGGGTGTGATGAAATATCAAATATGTTTATCGTAGCTAAAAGTGTACCTATTTAAGATGTACGTCATAAATAACTTTATTTGGACTAGGTTATCTAAACACTAATGTCTGAAGTTAAAAACGTTGATTTATAAAGATAATAATATTTATCAATTCAATCGCGATTATCGATTCAATATCTACTACCCATAACCCATTATACATTCAAAAACAATACGACATATTTTGTTCAATGTTTATTCTTTAGAAATAGTGTTACGAAGTCTATAATAAAACAAACACAAACATAAATGTTTTATTAACCAAACAAAATTTATGAATTAGTGGAACTGTAATTCATAAAAGTGCTTTTAATAATAAACTATCTATTAAATCAGTTCTAGCGAAGTGATGTATTTATTTCTATCCACTTCATTGTAACTATAAATTATTATATTTTTTTGGTTATGATTTAGGTAGTTTCCGTTCTGTGTCACCATATGCGTAGACGCATTGATCAATTAAATACGTCGTAAATATTATTTCGACGCATCATGAATACCTTAATTTGAATTTGGATAGTTTTTCTTTTGGTTTTGTCTTTTTGTTTGACAGTTTTTGATAGATTTATTAATCATTAGATTAGTGATAGTTGTTTGAGGAAAAAATACAGGAATATGTAAATAAGTGAACATTCACACGTTACGTTTTTTTATACAGTTGAACTACCTTTTTGTCACTATATCGATCTGCAAATTGACTACCATATACATCGAAGATTTATCAAACCGAGAATGCAACAAAAAACATCAAGCTCACATATTAAGTAAAAAACTTCCAATATTTAACATACCGACATATTTTATAACTACCGCTGAATGAAAAACGAAAAAAACTGGGAACGCTCAAACGTCGTATTCAAAATAAAACGTGTGAATGGAAAAAAAGATACCACCGAGAGCACGGATCGGCCGCAAGTTCACACTTTCGCCATATGATAAATGATCATATCTCCATGAATGATTGAATCGTCTACCGGCACACGTTCTCGACTACACCTTTTAACACCTTCCTCCAGCTTTACTACGTCATATATAACGCGCCTGGCTACTTTTATATTAACATAATTATCATTCCGTCACCCACACCGCCGTACCTCTATAGCGGCTATTATCACCGAATAACAGTTCCACATGTGAAACGCGGTAAGACAATACGATATTCTATACTATCACCATCACGTATTGAATTCGGTAGGCGATAACTCATTATTCAGTGCGTCGCTGGAATCTCAATACATTTGTTAAACGTATTAAGTTATTAAACCCGACCGAGGTAGGAGAGTTTTTTGTAAAGAACATGCATCATCGGATTATGATTCTAATTTATATGTATTCTTTATTCGGAGACGGTTATTGTTAAATCTACTTAACACGATGAAAGATGCTCGCAGCCTCTTTTACTCGGATATTTTGACATCGGATCCTAATTATTTCAAGGTAATACTTTTTATAGAGGACAAAAAAGACATTAAAAAAAGGTACTTATAAGTGCTGGCTCTTAATCTTCTTTAGTTTAATGATATCTCGATTTGATGAAACGAGTTTTCGTGTATCGAAAACATCCTTTAGCGTATGAAGCGAGCACGGGAGTCGAAATATTTCGAAAAAACGTTGATTTCAAAAAAACGTTTTCATTTCTAAGTATACAATAATTAAATTTGACATTTATTTATAGGTAGGTACGGCGTCGAATAATTTCCTTTACGACTAGTATAAAACGAATTTGCTTTTAAATGATAAAGATCTAATTTGTCCCGCTTTTTAATAATGTATAATATTATACAATGTCTGATTGTCTACTGATACTGGCGAGATAGTGCGAAAACGTGTCAATAACTCGTTTCGTATATATTAATGAGGGGTTTGGTATCATCACAATTTTATAGCCGTCGTTACCTTGTCTATAATATAGTTCATTAGTTCTACAACTATTCCAAAAGTGATTCATTGATGTTTACGCGAATAGCTGTTTGAGTGTTAGCGAATTGTTAGGACCTGTTTAGGCCTAGCGGTTAGATATTGCAGATGGTTATATAATATGTATAATAAGTTTTAAATAAACTAGAGGTTATTAAAGAAGAAAATTCGTTGGCTAAGAAATATCTAAAATATACGGAAATACGTATTCTTACAGAATAGAAACACAGAATGTTGTCGCGATATTATAAAGAAGAAAGAAAGAAAAAATGTTTATTTGGCAAACAGTGAGACACAATACATTAAAAGCATAAAAAAAGCAATTACAAAAAAGAAATGAAAAAACAATACAAAAACAAAAAATAAAACAATGTTAGATAAAAGTGCCCCCCCATCTCCAAAAAGGATCGAGTTCAGCATGTGCCAGGCTGATACTAAATCAATTTATTGGTACGCCTACAGGCTTAACTCATAACATGTAGGTACGTACCTACATTACCTACATTGTAACAAACGTCTAAGATTTTCAACAAAAACCATAATTCAAAGATCATTATAATTATATTAAGCTGTAAAACGTAGTTATTATACATAACAATAGATTTATTGCCATTTATAATAAAAAATGTTATCAAATAGGCATTTTATTGACATTAAACACGACATGTTTCTTTCTATAAGTTTACCTGTTTATATAACATAGCTAATTACAAGCAGTGTGGTTTCATACATATTGAACCATATGTCTATTAAGGTGACTTACACACTTGCGTTTTTGCGACATTTATTTTTCGTATTATAATATCGACCTTTCATAATAGTATTTTTAATAATGTATGACACTGTTATACTTCGTACCTAGTACCTTCATAGGTAACATAATTATAGTTAAATGTTATATTTATTATAACATATTTGTGTTAATTACTTTTATGGTTTAAAGATGCAAAGTACTTTTAAACGTTCAAGTTTATTCACGATTAACATTTACCAATGTGCATATATTTGAAAAATAACTGTATAAAAAATGTTTCTATATGCTCAACCACATAATTAAAACCTTAATAGATAAAATGGTAAACATGGTGTTAAGGCCACAATGGCACCTGTTGTCAAATGAGGTTTCCTATTTGTAATTATAATTAAATAGATTTAGTTCATTAGGCCCACATTAGCATGTCAGATAAAGATCAATGCCATACAACGTGCGAACAAGTTTATAAATCGTGTTTTTTGATCTAGCTTCAAGTGTAACATAGAAACTGATTATGAATGTCGCATTTTTTACACCTATACAACACTTTCTATTTGGTTTACATACAGCGATTGTAAAAATCTAGTACATACATACATACTTTTGATCGAGTTTTGCAAAGGAACAGATGTCTCAATTTGCAGATTTTGTTTTACTATGTTAACAAATAAAAATTGAATTGTGACAATTTAAATGTTATATAAATAATAAATATTAATTAATGTCGTTGTTTTCGTGACGAGAGAATTCGTGTCAATAAAAATACATTTGCTGTAGAGTACACACGAATTATACAATTCCAACGTTTCGACATACGTAAAGCAAAACACCATAACAACTCATTTCAATTTAATTGAACAGAATACATAATTAATTTAGCACATTGATTGACGCGGATTTCGATTTAATCATTGGAATGTGGGTCAAATAATATTCTTCGGGCGTGTATTGGTTCACTTATTTGTGTAAGTTGAATATATTTCTATGTAATTACTATTTTGTGCGCGCGACTTTGTACGTATATTTGATGTGTTTTTTATTGGTAAACTACTAAGCCTAATTCCTTTATGTATTATTTGGTCTTCTATTATGTTGCGAATTTATACTTATTTATGGTAAATTATAAAGTTTAGATAGGTATTACAACATAATGATTCATCATTCATGGAGTCCCTAAGTAGGTACCTAGGTATATGTGTCCGCCGCTATTAAATATTGATTTATTTATTGTTATCAACCAATTTTATCTAAATTTATTTGACACGAGTTGATGTAACGCGGATTTTATAAGATTAATGAAGAATCCTTAATCTACATTATAAAAAGTAATCGTATAAATATTTGGACGTGTGATTACGATAAAACAAATATTATTTATTTTAATTTTATTATTTATTTGATTGATTTGCCTAAAAAGTTTATCACGCCTTTTCTGAAAATGACATGTAAAAGTTGGTCGGAATCTTCGTTATGGCTGCCACATGCTACAGTAAACCTGACAGGTCCACCTGTAGGTACAGGTATACCTGCGCAAGTAGACCGTTACGTGTGTAGGAGCAGACCTGTGTTGTGAGCCTGTGCAGGCGACCGGAACAAGATCTGAACGGTATACCTGAACATCCTCACACGTCAGGTGAGCTGCGTAAGCATACCTGTACATTAGACCGTAGCGTGTATGGCTTACATAAGGCGATACTTACTGTATTGGCATAGAAGGGTGGTTGGTCCGCGGCCAGCGCGGGGAAGTAGGCAGCCATGCCGGCCGCGGCGGCTGCGTCGGGGTACGGCGTGCTGTACATGGACAGCGGCACGCCCGACGCCAGCCGCTGGTAGTTGAGGAACTCGTACTGACAAGAGCACACGGTCTGCCCCGTGATCGGG
>CAJQZM010039281.1:172908-202437 GCA_907164665.1 Colias nastes | reverse complement strand
CCGGCCTACCTGAATCGATTGCGCGCGGCCGAGCCGCACCCCCCGCCCCCCCGCTCATCCCCGCCTGCGCCGGCGGCGGACTGTTGGAGGCTGTCGATATGGTGCTCTGTAAGTTGTAAATTTTGAAATGCCTTTATGGCGAGTTTCCACATTCGCGTTTGCAACACACACAATGTTATAGGTACACAAAAAAGATATCGGAGGCCTCCTCGCACAGCACTATCGCGTTGCATGCTTACGTGGTTATCCATCAGTCTTGACGCATATTGAAATACGAGCGCGAAAAAATGGGTTATAGATGAGGATTTAACGATTGCAAGGGGTGCACCCGGGGCGTAGCCGCCGCCTCATCAGTCGACGTACGCAAATCGGACACGCTCGCGAAACCCTTTCGACGCATTGTGCGAATTAGATTATGCGTCGTCTTGACGCTAATGCGATGCGATTGATAAATTTTGAATACGATTACAATGGGCTCAGGCGGAACACATTATTGTCATAATGGAATTATCTACCGGCCTACCTGAATCGATTGCGCGGTCGTAGAGCAAATATTGAATCGTTGAAAGCGAACAAAGGAAGCTCGCGAACCGTCCCTTAACGTCCTTTCCGATTGAGCGTTGCGGATTCATACGTGGATAAATAACTTTCTAAATATTTGTCATTCGGATGAAAAATGGTCCCGCTGACCTAACAAATGCTGCTCTCAATAGGATTAAAAACCGAGAAATGCCACCCGCTTATGATACGACCCGTCAGTTGAAAGAAAATAAGAATTATACTGCCTTTGTGTCCTTTCCGTGTTATTATAGGATATTTCCGGACGAAATAAATTATATTTGAGTATAGATCTCTCGCATTGTGATAACGCTCTCTGACATTTTCTGTGTGGCGTTAAACGTTTCGCTTGTAAATGTGTCGTTTTTAACCTTTAGTTGCGTAAGACAGTTGCGAGTCGCGACTCGCGATAGGAGCGTATTGTCACGACGCTGCCGACCGGCCGAGGCGGAGCTGTGACCTAGAAGAAATAGGGCTTCCACCCTAAACGCTAACGCCATTTTACATGGCTGTTTGAAAATTTCGACCTATCGCGAGGCAGCGCTTGCCACCGCGCCTGAAAACATTTATTGTGCCGAGGGTATTATCGAGGTAATCCCGAAGCCGTTAAATGTCGAATCCCTGCATTACGTACATTACATACCCTGCATAGTTATTTAATCCTTACTCGCAACACTACCTATACCGCAGGTTCCAGGGCTATAGGTATTATTGCCGTGCCGCTGTTAACCCGACCTAATGTCGATCGCAATAGATATCGAATCGGAGTGTTCCACGTCACCCACTGAAATTGACGCCGGTGCTTAAAAGGGATTCAATCCGTTCAAATGATACGAATGTTGGTTGAATGAAACGACGAAATATCAGTATAACATAATGTTTGATTTATCCGTGTAGGCAGCCATTATGGAACGAGTTGTACTAGAAAATACATACGTACGAATAAATAGGTTGCATATTTATAGTTAAGAAATAGGTAGGTACCGATTGGTATTGGCTAGGAATACATTCACGGCTATGAATATAAATGTCGAAGCTTTCTATGTTTGTGTATGTTTTTCCTTAAGGGACCGATGCTTACAAGTGTTTGACACTCGAAGGTCTCATAATCATCACATGTGATTATCAGCACCAGGTCTCGAGAGACGCTCGCGGAAACAGCCACTTATGAGACCATTTGTGTAACACCCATCGTTGTCAACGTTTTTGCAATGTCGCATATTCGGACTTTAACCCAAATCGTTTCAAAAATAAGAGACCTATTCAAAATGAAATTAACGTTCAATTTAAACAAGATAAACAATAATTAAGCAAACAACCCATATTAGGGTTAACAAAAGTACCGATAAATTTAAGCTATTGATTTGAATAATATATTTTATGAATACAATAAGTGAGTTTTATCTCGAGGCGATATATCACTTGGGAGTAGTTTATACGATTCTAAGTGGGTGTCTAGTGCTTCGATGAGTGAGTGCTCGCCTTATCAGGAGCATTAATTGTTGGGACAGCAAAACGGTCTGATAATGCCCGCACTAATAAAATAATGGTTAGCTGTATGGCTTTTTAAATCTGACTTGTTTGTAGGTTATTAGATGTTAGATGATTTGTTACTGAGTTTTTGTCATAAGTGTAATATAATAATAAAATATTATAAATAAATAATGCAAAGGAACTACGAAATAAATAGGCATTTGATTTGGTGAATACATTGAAAGTGCATCAAAATAATAGTAAATGCATACATTGATAAACACAATAAATAGTAGGAGGCTCGCGCATCTAAAAAGGGATAATTACAAAAAAATGATATATACTTAATGAATACTAAGTCTACCATTGTCTACAATATGTGTTTTACGCGAGTATTAGTTACGCACTAATGTGTATTTATTAGATTAAAACAAAAAAAAAACAAAAAAAAGTTGTCATCGCATCCTTTTCAAATATCGGACGGTTCAGGATTAAAGTGCCGCTCCATCTTATCTCTTGCAGACATCTTTTAAAAAACAAACACAAGAAGTATTCTCTTTTTCCCTTTTTTATCGTAACCCGCAGGATGTGTTAAAGTCGTTAAGCCCTTTTAAGTGTTAAACCATGTATCTGAATATTCGAGCGTACGCGACCCGATCTATTTGTTAAATAATGTAAAAACTTTAATCTAAGAGAAATCGGACCCGGTGACATTGATTTTGTTAAAGACATCAGCAAGCAAAAAATGTTGGTGACAACTGACATGTCGAGTGACGACGCAGCAGGTACCTAGTGTTTTTTTGCTGGCCTTTAAAAATTTACAGTAAGGTGGACCTTGTATAGTAATTCGACTAATGTGCTCAAATACAAGACGGACCTGTGTCACTAAAACGTTATCAACTTATTCCGCGGGATTAAATTACAAATGATAGTAAGTATTTTTTTTAAAGACATAAGGTACGTTAGTGTCATCTTTGGTTTAAGTTTGTAGGTAGTGCCTTGACTTATAAAGTATCAAGATTCTGTTTAGAGGTTTTAGTAGGTTAGCGATGTATACAATATTATAATTTATAAGAGGACAAATTGCAAGGAAAATAAGTGCAATAAAAGTACCTTGATTTAATTATACTTTTTCTTGTAACGGCATTCAATTATCAATTGATTGATTTGTTTGTTAAAATGGAGGGAAATCAGAAACATCTATTTTAGTACAAGAATAATAAAGTAACACGCAATTTCATTTGCATTATTAATGTAAGTATAACAAAGACCAATACATTAAAATCAGAGCTAATTAATTATGTTTTTGTTATGTAGCTCAGTTAGATATTTGCCATGGGAGAAACATAGATGAACTTCGTGTAGATAAGCCGATGGCAATATAACATGCTATATACAAACAAAAAACTATGACAAAGTGATTAAATTGTTGATAAGGGAACAGCGTCACGGAGCGTTGGCTTCCACGCCGTGCCTGAGAGTGATTCTCGATCCTGCACTTTGTTAATTGCAATTAAATTTAATTATATCATAATTTGTTCAATCTACAATCACGTGGCCGTTAATTTTGTACAAAACTGTATTTATGCGTGCAAAAAGCAGGCTTGGGTCCTCAATGTAAACAACTGGAGATAGACAGGTTTGAATCAAATAAGATGATTAACAAATACCGTTTAGCACTTGTGAAAGTGCATTATGTTTTTATAGAGATTTTAAAAAAAGTTTTCGACGTCTATCTTAAACCAAACATTATTTAAAATCCACAGAATATCTAGAAATCGAGAGGCGAAAGCTGGAATGGACGTGAATCAGTTCGTCATAGGGACTAAACGGTAACACTTGGATTAGGGCAACTTGTGAACGCTCAGACGTGTGAAATCCCCTTTTATATAATGACCTACCTGGATTTAACACTGCACTGCATTTTAAAAGTAACATCATCGACATACCTCCGCGCAACACGTCAACCTCGCTTTATTATTTCAAAAGCGAACGCGCCCAATAATTGTTTAACGCAAATGCATCCTATATGAATATTCATATATATATTAAAGCATTTGTTATCGCGGTATTGCATCCTATAATATTTACACAAATATTGAATAACAACCTCAAGTTAACTACGATAACAGGATACGAGTATAACTAACTTACGCCATTTAAATATATCAAGTCATATCGAATACCTCTAGGGCAGTTTTTATAATTTCCTCTTCGAATAAAAACATCGTTGACCTTATCAATATGGGTAAAAGTACAGCAAGCTTGCATTTAATGTGTAACGTTGCAACATTTACTGTTACAAAAAACGTTATTCTGTTAAACAATGAACACCTAATAATCGTGTGATTTTTAACTAAGCGATAATAGGAGAACATTAATTAATTACTACTATTTGCAGTTTCTCGAAACATCGACGTTAGAAACATGCGATCGATGTGGAACTTAATTCAAACTTTCATCGGATTCACACAGGTCAGTGACTCGGCCGAAACACCTTTCGAACAATGTGTTATTGTAAAATTCAAAACGGCTGTTATTCTGGTATAATCATCTCGCGATATTTACATAAAATTGTGTATTTAATTGGACAATTACATGGTGCGTCGAGCGATTACTACCCGCCCGAATCCCGCTTAAAGATATCCACGGTGATAAGTTAAATTGGCCCACCCCCGAACGCATAATACCTTTGGTGGAATTCACACCTTCCCTAATTAAGGACGATTTGGGGAACGGTGAAATATACTGCCGGTATAGGAAGGAACCGGCCAACTTATAAATAAACCACAGCACTAAAACGATAAATGCGTTGTAATGCTTTTATAAATGCATAATGTATCGAGAGATATTTCGGGCAGATCTTTATTTCCGGATCATGTCTTAGAGAAATTTTAAAGATTACCATACTTATAATCGTAATCATATTCAATCCACTGGCAGTCAAGAAAATTAATCCGATAAAAGTGTTCAAAAGATTAAAGATTGCAAATATTACAACATCACATACGGCTTTCTCTGAACTTAAAACAATTTAAGATCACAATTTATTTTATCGTATCTATTTTTTCAGACAAATTATCACTGTACGCCATAAATAATCTCACTATCTGAAGTGAACAGCTGCTTTTCTGGCCTTTAAGAATTCGCTTGTTTCTTGAATGCCCTCTTTGTTGTAAAATATGACTAATATATTGTAAGCACAAAACTATATAATAAATTGATTGTAGCCTGGTTTAAAAAAATAGTAAGTAGGTATATATGGAAAAATATGATTTTATATCAAATTAAAAGCTTATCACGCAATTGAAATTAGCATCTACTCTAATGACTTACCCAAAAATGTTAGGGTATGTTTATGTTGGCTAAGCTCCCAAACGCTTTGAAGGGATCTTCACCAATAGTTAGATATTATTATGATTAACTAATTAGGCTACAAGTATTTCTTGAAAGTTTTGTACTTCTACATGGTGTAGCTTAGCTTACATATATTTTTTTAAATTCTACGGTTATGGTTACCCGCAATAAATAATTATGTATGAAATTCCAGTTTAAAAATATATCTTAAAACCATTGATTCGTATATTATGGTCATCTCAAGCGAAACAGCGTTATAATTGTGTTTCATTCAAACAGCTCATTCATAAAATTGAGATGGCAACAATCCGAAACTTTGGATTCGCTCAATCAAATCCGGCGTTTTTGTAACTTTTACGACTCTTTTGGGAAATTGCTTCGTTTCCTTTCAATAACTATAATATATTTAAACACTTAATGCGTATTATAAGGATAAGGATATCATGTTGCTAAAATGTTTCAATTCATTTAATAAAATTGATAAACTAAATTAAAAGGTCCTTTATAGATTGTGTTGTTTTTTGTTTTATTACATCGCGAATATTTTAAAGTTACCTGCATATTGATTTTAATATTGATGCGTTTTTATCAGTTAACTAGCGACCCGCCCCGGCTTCGCACGGGTGCATTGCTGATACTAAATACACTACAGAAAAACTGTGAACGTTGTAGGTATATAAAAACATAGCGGCCCGCAGCGATAGCCGGGCGGCCGGCCGGTACCGCCGGAAACGCTACGTCCCGCAATTTTTAAATCTGTAATATCTTCGAAAATATTCACTTAAATCATACGGTGTAAAGGGCCATATAGATCTATATTAAATGAACAATGTATTCAAGGTATTTAATTGGTTAAGGATTAATGCTGTATTGGTTAAAATCGCTTCGAAAATTAACCATTATTTGTCGTAAAAAGTAAATGACAAAAAAAAGTTATTGTGGGTTATCCATAAGAGATAGACATATACCATCGCGGACTTTTCTGTAGACCTTTTCAATGTGTGTAATACTTAGTACATTATTTTGATAAAACTCGTAGGGTTCAGCCTGCGTTTGTAATGTAAGCGGAAAAAATGTAATTTTTTACGACATCACATTAGAAACCTCAAAAATAACAGTACTTCTCCACTATTTGATGGATGTTATTATACATATAAACCTTCCTCTTGAATCACTCTATCTATTAAAAAAAACCGCATCAAAATCCGTTGCGTAGTTTCAAAGATTTAAGCGTACAAAGGGACATAGGGACATAGGGACATAGGGACAGGGAAAGCGACTTTGTTTTATACTATGTAGTGATAGTGATTACGTTATATGATTGTGTGTATTTTTCGTTCTTTAATCATACAGCTTTAACTCATTGTATGTTCGTTTAATGAAGTCGTTTTGATTTAAGAGATTTATCGGCTTTCAGCATAACATGTGTTTGAGTGAATCTAATAATAACGTTGCTATTTTGCTTGACCTGGGTGAACTGTTTTTATATTAGCCGTTTCTATGTGTATATTGACGTGCAATAGTTTATGGAAGTTTGAAACTTTTATTCCCGTTTTGTAAAAATATGTGTATATGCGTTGATGTAAAAATGTTAATTTAAAAGTAATTTATACAACTCACTTATAACTTAAATCAAATGTCTATTTGGAAACTTAAGTGCTTAAAATTGTACGAATCTTAAGGCATTCGATCAAGCATAATCGCTTTAAAAAATATAGTAAAAAATTACAGCTAAGTATTTCACATAAATTTATATCAAAGTATATTGGTACAAGCTAGCAAATATTTTTCAATAGATACCTATAGAGAATATCCGCATGCTTCAGCTAGTTTATAGTACCTACTTATTGGATTTAGTTTCGAATTGGAAAAACTTCTGCGAACTTTTCAAAACAATACATTAAAGTTATTAGATTAATATCAGCTTATCAAATCATACTGATACATACAGTATGCTCCTAAATCATAACATATAAATTAATTAATAAAAAACTGTGTTGTAATTTCGTTAATTCGCCAAATAACATCAATTTCGATAATTAGTCCGAGAGTATTAATTAATTATCAATGATACCTAATCAATTATGAGAGCAAATCCCGAAATTCCACGGTATGGATGCCTAAAATTTCGTACCTAGGCAATTGCGGTTATCTACGGCGTTACGGTCCGGTACCCAATCCGAATTTATCATTAACGTCATAAAACTCGATAGCCCTACACATGTTCAAATCGCATAATGCGATCGTATATTGAATTATCGAATATTGGCGCCATTAAAGCGCTGCCAATTCAAAACATCCCGTGCTGTTCCCGAACGATCCTTTATTACTCCCTGTCGTTACCTACTAATCGACCACTATTACTAAAATAACTGCGAATTCCAAACCAAACACACGGTTGTGGAATCTACATTTAGCCTCTTTTAACTCTTTAATGTACGGCGATAAAAGGAACCTAGCTTCCATATGATATTCACATTTTTTAGTAACGGAATAACTTCACGGCAATTAACATTTATGTTTTACGGGCGCATATGTGTGTCACTTAATTATTTTATTGCGGATTCTTTACGAAGCTTATATAAGTAAGTTAATTAAAAGAACCACCCTGTATTCGCACTACGTAATAAGTAGCCGACAAAGCTAATAATCGGCTAATTATATTTCTTTTGAAGTCGTAATCACTTGTAACAATACCGACTGATATGCGGCAAATACAATGCACCAGTCGATAAGTTATATCTAAGATATTATCATTACAACCTGTATATGATAAACGTTTGATTTGGACGTCTCTTTGATGCTTTTCAGAACGTAGGACTTCTAATTTCCCAGGAATTGCCTGTGCACGGATGGATGTGTTGACGTCTCGCGTAGAACATTTATGAACGCGCCGATTTCTCGAAGATTCTGCGCCGTGATGAGGTGACAAGTGACAGTTATAGTATGTGCACACCTCGTACGTTCCGATTGTGGGCGATACAACACTACTAATTGTCAAACACGTGTAATTTAGATAGTGGGATCCTTCCTCGGGAGTTATTCAGATACGGGGAATAATTCGGTGCAGCTAAAGCGCAGTTCAGCTCGCGTATGACGCAATCAGATTCCACATTCCTCCGCGATAGGAAAATGATTTCTGTCAACAAACATTACAACTCTCTAAGTCTCTCATTGTTGCGTGATGATATTACAATAGATGGCGTTCGTTATCTCTTTCCCTCACGAACACAGCCACACAAATCCGGTTACTACGCTCATACGCTTACGCCACCGTAACCAGTGAATAAAATAATACTTATCGTCATGAACGACTCCCATGATTTCGGAGAAATTAATTAAACTTTCTGAGAATAGCTTCGCCTATCTGATTGGGGTTGTGGCTCGCTCGAGGATAATTTTAATGTGTTTATCGGCGTCATGTATAACGCCAGGTGTGTCGGTTTTGCCATCTCGACCAAATTTCACGCTTGGCTAAAAATCGATGTCCCGTGTGCGAAAATTATTCCTCTTTTATTTTGATCTGGTGTTAATTAACTTTTGACAACATTTTTTTATTTCAACACTATAATACCGAACCGCGTCATCTTAGCATGCATGATAAAGTTTCGTTATTAAAAATTTTCTGTCAACATTTTTTGTGCTTAAGAACTCGCGTATAAAGTATGTAGAAATTCAATAACACATGCAACATACGAGTCCGATAGAAAAAAAGTAGCTAGACATTAAAACTTATTACTCGACACGCGGATTATTGACCCTCTTTCGCGTTCGGAATTATTGTATAACTATAGCGTTTTAATCCAATCATGAACGACTGGAATTTTTAAATTAAAATACATCGTATTTAAGCTTATAAAAAATATCACATTACGTTTGTAAAACAAACTGACTCGAAGAACAATAGTGGCCGGAGTTTACTTAATTACGTCTTTATTATTCTTTATTTGTGAATCGAAAAGGTAAGCATGGAACGTTAAATTGCGCGTACGAGCAAAAAGGGGTCAGGTCTCCGTCGGAGTGCAAACTGCAGAAATGATGAAGATTGTTCATGGCTCATTATGAAGTTAAATGAATGGTGCCGTGTTTTGTTCTCTTTTGAGACCCGAGCTGTTGAGTTGCGACCAGCCTGGAACGGGGTTATGTCCATGAATTTATTCCTTTGTTCATTTGAAAGTGTGGCAGTCGCAGTGGTTGGGATTACAGATTTATAAGGATTTTTAAATCAGACGTTATAAGGCCTAAGGGCAATATGCATTCTTGCAATGTGCCATATAACATATTTTCTCATGGTCAGTTGTTTTTTGGATTTGTCTCATTGATGAAATAATCTGTTTAGTTAAACCGTCATTTTAGTCCTGTTCATCTCTTATTCGAGAAGTGTATGATTTTGTGATTTTATAATCATCAAAGCATAACCTCTTTAATTTTATATCTATTATTTAAAATATACCTAAAGTTGTAAATGGTAAATGCAAAGTTTCAGCGAATTACATAAGAATGTAAAAATAGTATCTAACATTAAAGATAATTAATAACAAAATCGAAATATCTTGACGATAATCATAAAGCACAGATGTTGAATTCGGACAAATACAGGAGGCGAAACTAATGGCATCTCAATACTGTACTTAAGGAGGGAGGGAGGGAATTTTAATCAGTCTGAGGTCTCGAAATATTCATGAGTACCACGACTGCAAGTTTCACACTTAGCGCGACAGTGTGACCTAAATACTAACTTGTATGTTCCACCTCATTTGTGTACAAATGTTTGTAAGCTTTACTTCAAGACTGTACGAATGTACCTACAAATGTTATTTATTTTAGACGCATACATTTATGTAAGTATACGTATACTTACTTAATACATAGTATCTATTGAATATATGTTGATTTTGTTACATATGAGTTTTAAAGGCTTATGATTAGTATGGATGCAAGTTGTTTTTCTGAGTAGGTATTGACAGCAAATATAACTGCTGATAATTGAATTTATAAAAAAGATGCGCATTCTCATGCGATAAATTTAAACTGTCATTTAACCTGCACTATTAATAGCAAGATTGCAGATAATATGAAAAAGCGATACAAGTAACGTAGATACCGTATCAACATCTTTATCAATCGCTACTTAAAATAGTCGAAACACATCCGAGCCGACATAAGCGTATCCAGAATCGTGCGTAAATACGAGTATTAAACAAAGTTTATTTAGAGTAAATTGTAGAGCTTTAGTGGGACCGTGCTCTTAAACCTACGACACAACTCTGCATAAACATTTACAGCCCATTCTTGTTCTTAATTGCTATTTAAATAAAAACCATGAAAGCAATGGGATACGCCTGGAAGGGAAAAAATGTCGCGTTCCTCGTATTTTAACGTTGGACCGTAGAGAGTACAACAAAAATTCTATACTTTCATTTTTACGACGGTTTTTTACTGAGTTCTTTGTTTAACCTTCTGCGACTGAGGTGAAATTTTTGTAAACATTCGACTGACGTGTAGTCTCTTGGACGTAATGTTCAGATGCATTTTTTTTCAATACTAGTAATATTTATTAATATTTTATATTTTTTTGTTATTGTTGGGTCTTATAATTATTTAAAAATTAATTGTATATTTAGGAAGTAAAAGAAATGATAGAAGTATAATTATTTTTATTGAGATAAAGTTTTTTCAAAGAAATCAACATTCACGTACTTAAAAATTATTTAAATTTTTTAATTGGAAATTATCTAAAATCTAATAACATCAATCTTTTAAGGTTTATATTTAACAACTAACAACAAAAACATAACGATATCATACGGTTAGTTTAGGCACAATTCAGTCTTAAAGTTGACCTTATTTTAATAATTAAAATTGACAATCCTTGCAAAGCGGAGCAGAACACTGCAGGTAAATTGGCTTAATGCATGCACAGCAGTGGTATCTAGTTTGTCTCTTCAGCTTACTAGGGCATATGCTGCACAACTTTCTTCCTGATGGTCCTGGAGCTTGAGCCACGGGCGGACGAGGGGGTAAATCTTTACCCAAAATTCTTGTGATTGTTAGACGGAGTTCTCTTGGTAATCTTTCGTTGTATACGCGCTCTTTCAAGCTGGGAAGAACTAACTCTCTCGCTTAATATAATAAGAAATCGCCTCTTCTTTATTTTGCACCTGGACATGTTTGATATAAGACAAATGAATTAATTCCAGCAAGATCTAAAATCCGGTAAAATATTGAATTAGCATCTCATACACTTATAGCGACAGCTATATTTTCTTGAATAGCTATATTTTCTTCTTGCTGTTCTTGGTCTTGATTTCTATCCCCTGTGATTTCATTTTCCTCCTGCTAATCAGGGTCTGCCACCGAGCCATCATCAAAATCACTGAACTCATTTTCTTCCTCCAATTCTTCAAGCCAGGCTCCAATCTGTTCGTCATTATCCTTATATTTTCCTCTACAGTCCCGTTTAGATGCTACACCGGTTTTCTTTTGTTGTGACATCTAAAAAAACCAAAGAAAACATAATGTGAATAAACGTTTATGAGATCACGTCTGAGAGACACTAAGGAAGTTTTAATTCCTTACTGAGATAACGACTCACAGACACTATGAGGTTTAAACTATATTAGTGAGGTGACGTCTGTCAGAATCAGGTTTTATTGCTGTACTTACGTCTGTGAGACACCGACCGCTCGTATCTCCACACGTGCATACGGTGCGTGCGCTTGCACCCCACTGACCGCCGCCACGAGCAGTTCCAGGAAGGTACTGAGCGAGACAGCACTTCATCACGCGATATTGCGAGCTGGCAACGTTTTTTATGTTTGGCGGTGTCTGATAGACTACCACGTCAGTCGCAGAAGGTTAAAATATCAGCTTTTTGGTCGATTTGCAGCAGTACTTATCGCGACTTTTATTAATATAAATGGTTACGGTAGATTCGTACGAAATGACTATTCATATTATGTAGGTATTCATATTTTCATATTTTCTAATGTATTTTAACAAAGTAAAATATGCGTTTAGTTTATAGCTGAATCAATCGATATGAATATACATTTTTATACCTACTCATACTATGCATGTTTTAATATTGCTTAAAAGAGACTAAGAACACCATTTTATCGCGTACGGAAACATAAACAGGAATTCCAAATAGTTTCCATACTCGAATATAATGTGTACACACGCCTATTAATATTCTTATGACCAGAAGATAGTCCACTTAAAAACTACTAAACAAATACCTTAGGAACTATAAAAAGCAGTAATAGATATGAAGAACAATGAATATAATCTATAAATCATCCACTAGCACTTTACCCATGTAATTAGGAACGAAATAGAATTAAAAGGAGAGATAATTATTTTTTTACTAACAGGTGATGAGTTATCCATATCTATATATTATGCTTATCTATGCTCGAAATTTTTTAAATAAGTAAGGTTTTTTGTAATATTTCGTCCAAAACGGAAATGGTATGCAGATAGAGAAATAAAATACTAAGTTGGCTATCTGGAATTATTAATGCTTTTGTGAGTAAAACATGTAAATTGTATTATACTATTTTCGTTATCGATTCAAACAATGAGTTAACATTGCATTTAAATTTAAAAAAGTATACTTACAGACGCACTGTTTATATTGGCTAACTGAAATTGTACTTTTATGTACTTTTGTAAATGTTGAAATTAATGAACAGTTTAAATATTATTATCCTACTATATTATGTTGGGTAGGTATTTAATGAGAATTGTTATCAAAGGTGTGAGGACGTTGTCTAAGTTTTTGCAATAATAGTAGGGTACATTTTATAAATAGTTTGTTTTGTATTATTTCTTTCGATTATTTCACATACTTTTACAACTTGAACTTTTTTTTCAAATAAAATTACTTAAGTAGGTAGTTATATTTTTATTCAAGAAGGTATACCTATGTGTACCTACTTATTGTTTTTTCTATGGTACATCAAATGATTGTATTTTGCATAAATTAGGTTGTTTTTGTAAATAAAATTTTTTTATGATTATACATTTCATGATCGTTCTATGAGAAATGGCTTGAGATTTAATCCTATTTACCTTAAATAAAGTGACAGTAAAAAAAATACAATACATACAAATATATTACCAAATAAATCCTGTAATTAATAATAATGATTACAGATGTTTAATGAATCACCAATTCAAAGGTTTCGTGACGCAATAAATATAGTTTTTAAATACACCCAGGACGGTGGAAATAATTACCGACTATTGTAGGTACCATTGCAACATATGTTTAAGTTGAATCATAAATATCATCACTTTACGTAATCTGTTTATACCTAATAGACAGTCATATACTTATCACATTACATTGCCTCTAAAACTCGGAGATTGATCGTTCTAAAATTCGTCTCAATAAATAATTAGAAGCAATAAATCATAAGACATCCCGTTCGATAAGGCTTAGCCCGTAAGCTTTGGAAGTGGTGGCTAAGAAAGGCGACTGACCGCCCACAATACAAAGCTATTAGGTAGCAGTCGGTCGGAGCTAGAGTGTAAGAAATAATGAGGATAATCCTCTGAAGCAGGGGGTCGAGCCCTCCGCCGCCGTCCACATGGTGGCATCTTATCACGGAGATAGCAAAAGTAGTTCGCGCCCCGCGGCAACCGAATCATTCCAACATATTTATCTTTAATAATGTCCTAACATACTCACTGTTTCAATATACCACACACTACACGGACAGATAAATATAATGAGGCCGATATTAATACGACAGCCATGAAATTTAATAAACTTTTATCGGATAACAAATAAGTGACTATGCCCAATATTGGCTAGCTTTGTACTGATTTTGGATAATAATTCTATTAAGCTGATAGCGTTTGTTGGTTTTGGACTTATCCAGTAATGTTTTATTTATTATAGTGATTATACCTACTTTTTTTCTTTCGTATCTTTTACTATTGTATCACATACACTTAGATCCAAGTTATGGAAATGCTAAGTTATCGCTGTTTTAATGCTTTTGTTTATTCAAAGTTCAGAAATAACTTGGGTTATATTTGGAACAAAGTATTGCAAAATCAAGAAACGAATTTATGACATTGTTATCCTTGATTGTATAGGTAGGTATAGTTTAGGTACTGACTTTTACTTATCATCTCACAATTATAATAAGAAAATGAAACGTAATGATTCTTATAAGAGCCTTACAAAAAATAGAACGATTGTCTAATTTGAAATCTAACTCAGTCTTCATTAGATTGCTTCAAAAGCCGTTCTCGTAATTTTCCTGTTCATAAAAGTTTAAAACGACGCGGACGGTTTAGACCACAGAATACATAATAGTAGCTAAACGCTACAGAACGGACACTCTCCGCCCCCCGCCAAAATTAAACACTTACCTCAACCCGCACGATCAGCCATATTATGGTACCCATTTCCCGCAAGGACGATACGCAACGAAGATTGACAACATTAATCAAATTGACTTAAAGTAATTTTATTATTTTGGATTTGTGATTATCGTTTTTCGTAGAAAATGGTTAGATATTGTGCTGTTTACGGATGTATTTCATCAGAAAAACGCGAATTTTTTTTTACGCTAGTCACAAATGTGCCAACCATAAAGCGTTAACACACACATTTGCAGTTTCTACAGTGTGACTGTCAAAACGATAATTTTGTATGGAGTGTCCGGGGTGTGGTTTAGACGTCACGGCACGGCACGGCATCACTACACGGCACAAATGGACTTATTTGAAACTCGGAGCCTATTTGCTTAGGACCTAATTACCTCTAGCCCGTTAATTGTTCAACGTTTATGCAAACCGTCTGCTCTGTAATTATAAGGAGTTTGTACACGTCATAAGAACTATACCTAATTGTGGGTTACGGTAAAATTGTCTTACTAGGTATGGGGGCGAACAAAATATTTTATGATGCTATTTTGTATGCAAATAGTACCTATGAAGCGAGTTTACAATCGATATGGGGTGATAAATTGATCAGTCTGTATTTTATTATTTTTATATGCTAATTGCTTATAAGTTGACACCGCTATAATTGAGTATTAAATGAATTCAATAGTATCGATGGCCATTTTTAGAAACGCGTGTGTTCATTTTCTAACAAAAAATTTAATTGCGAGCGATTGCATGAATAGTGTTATAAATATACAATTGTATCGTTTCAAACAAAGCATTATTGTAGTAAAATATTAATGTACCGATGTTTGCTTGTTTTTAAGTATAATTTAAATTATATTCCGAAGATTTGTAGACTGATAAGTTTTCTATGTGAATAGGTATGTCAAGAGATGTCAAGTTAAATTGGTAATAAAGTGGCATAATTTATAATGCTATCAAGAATAGCTCCAAAAGTTAATTGTATTTTACCATTTGTTTTACATTAAATGGTTTTATGAAATTTTAATGTAAGTATTTTATATTAAAGTAATTATGTATTTATGTATCTTTACTGGGATATGAAGAAGAATATACAGTTAAATATGATACTTAAATAGGTATAATAGCACTTTACAGTTAATAATATATTATTTTAGGTCATAAAGTTTTTTGAAATTTATTGTAGGTAGGTAGGTAATATGTATTGATTTTTATTATGATAGCTTAATAAGGAAGAAAAATATCTCAACATAAAGTTATTTAAAGTCAACTGCAGTTTCAATTCTTAACTGGTTTTTTAATTAATTAAGACAATAATAATATATTACAAGAGATAACGTTTATTTGTCAATACTTACAAAAATCATGTGTTCTTCATTGAGATAATATTACTACGTATGGAGGAGACACCACGAACAAAATCTGTGCGCCATTTTTTTGCTCTAACTACCTACCTAAGTTTTAAAAATTATTATCTAGTTAGGTACTTACCGATGAAAGTTATTCCTTTGCACTTTTCCGTATTATTTGTATTATTTGTGCAATATCGTAACACACACGAAGGCATATTTGATGCGTTTCACTTTAAAACAAATAAAAAATGAGCGTGCAGTTACGCCATATGACGTATGTTGAGCGGAACATAAGTGATGTAGGCGGTGTCGTCTCCATATGTACCTATATCTCAATGGTGTTCTTATGACATTTTAACTTTTTTTTTTTATTTAGGAGGGTAGGTAACTAGCCTACATTATGCTTCACGGAATTTATAAACAATTGAATTTTTTTATTTATCCAGAAAATAGCAACAATCTGAACGAATTTAGAAAAACAAATCATTTTCGTTTGTAAAAACATAAAAATAAACAATCCTATAATTAATTTTATCAATATTAATAAAAAAAAAAAAATTTACTGCACAGCCAATTGCAACATTAGTTCTTAAATATTTTGTAGCTACCTATATTTAAAGAAACTGAAAGTTAAGCGTGGCATTATAAATCTAATTACAGAATTAATATTTTATAATTACAAGACTAGTTTACCGATACACACGTCAAGTAGTTTTTTAGATTTAAAATTAGTTTCAATTAACCTCTTAATTAAGTATGATTTATGTGTTATTTATTTACTTGTAAGTATAAAATAAACGTTATGTTTTACACAACTCCGTAGAAAATAACTTTCTTAAAATAACTACAGTATGAAACAAGATTAAAGACATTAAAATAATATATACCTACCTAGGTACCTAATATCACCATTGTTTTATGAAACTATTTATGTTTTTCATTTAATAGTTCTATTATTCTTAACATAATATTATGTGATTCTATTTAGGTATATCGATCAATGTAAATCATATTTTATACACCCGATAAGAAATTTTGAATAATATAAATACAATATTAAACTCTACATTTTATTTTTAACCTCTACAATAACTTGGAAACAAAGTTACTTTACTTAGTTACTGTTGTGAAAAATGAAATAAAAAAATCGATTTAGGCTCCATTTAAATACACGAATCGTAACATAAATACTTTATGAGTTTTAAAATAAAGTCATAGGTAAATCCTTTTCTTTAATCATGCATATTGTAAGGATTACATTTGTATGCGTCTAATGGTATCGCTTTTCAATTGTTTATGCCTGCATCAAACAACAATAATATGTACCTATTATTATTGTTGCAGCGAAACTGCATCGGTTGAATTTAATTCGAATTATTTATTCGTTACTTTCAAACTCTATATTATTTTGTAACTAACACGAATTTATTTTGAAAAGTAGCAACGTAAGACAAAACAGATAACCACGTAAACATTCCAATAAATAATAAATCGAACAACAAATAAAATTTTCGCTGTGCATTAAATGAATTTCAACGGGTACAGCTCTCGGCTTCGAGCCGTTACCTGGTTCGGAGGAGATCCACGAAAGGCGAACTGGGAGGTCATTTTCACTGAATAAATCGCTGGTAAAATCACGCAAGGTCCGTCACAGTCACTGAGTGTCACTTCACAGTTTCATATTGTCACTAGTAGTGCACGGGCAGTCGGTGCAGCGCGATCGATCGCTCGCGGGAGCCGGCGGGCCGAGTCAGACCGCGGGTTGCGAGCGCGTGGTCGCGCGCGCGGCGGCAATGGGTAATGCGGTAGCTGCCCGCCAGGTGATAGTAATTGGCGCCGCCGTCCCTCTCTGGCGCGGCCGTCCCTCTCGGCGCGCACACGCACGGGCGGCTCTGTGTGCGTCGGGCGCTGCTGCTCGCACACCTCTCCTTCTTTTCACGCTCGTCGCCGTTTGACCCCGCGCGGCAAGCGGCAAGCGACGCTCTCGATTTTTGCGGTGCGATGGGTGGCGCCCGCTGCGGGGCGGCCCCGTTCGGTGGGGGCGACGTAGGTGGGGGAATGCACTCCTTTCTTTTTTAAAAGCGTCTCTTTCTTTTCTCGTATTTTTTACGCCGCTGCGCTGTCGGTATGAAGCGGTCTCTTTTATTTCATTTTCATACTTATAATATATTGTGATAATTAACAGTGAGGACACGCACGACGAGCGACTTCGTAGCCGACTTAATGATAGCTTTGCATGTGATTAAAGGTAACCGTGACATTTGTAATTTTTATTTTCGAGCGGCGTCGACATTAGGTAGATAGCTATAGAGGTCTTGTAGTCAATCGTTGCGGCCTGCGTACTCGATAGCTTATACTGCTGGGGTCGCTCCGCGGTGGGAACATGTAAGCAGTGACAGTGTATTAACGGTCTCTTCAGTGTGTATCAGTTCCCTACTGTGTATGTATTGCGTTCGCCGAGACTAACATACTGCTACTCTTTAGATTCTCACTTTGTACAATAAGTGTCGCTCTATATACAGCTCTGTGACAAATTTATTGACATTGGACAATATTTATTGGTTATATTATTTACACTACGATAACACCAAACAATTATTAGTATTTATATATTGCCTGAGCGAATACAAAATGTTTTTGTTACAATTACGATACTTGTACCTAGGTACATGTTACGAAATAAATTGTTTTAGTTAAATATCTGAAATATCAGGTAGCTGAACTGGTCAAATTTAACAAAACCTATAATTACATTGACATACCCCAACTGTCCGTCAAATAGGCGGCAAGCTATGACCGATGGAACAATAAAACAAGAAGACGCCACAATTAAACAAAAGCAAGTGTCGAAAAAGCGCAGCGTTCGATCGATCCCCTCTTTCTTATCGCGCGAATATTTCACAGTGAACGCAAAAAACTCACACATATATAAAATATTCAAACGGTGTAACATAAAATAAATTATCTTAGGTGTTATTTGTGTGAGTGCCCCCTCCCCTGGGCGGTGACGAGCGACCAATTGGGTCGGGCGGCGCGCGGCTCGGCTCAGTCGTCGTGCACACCGCGCCGCGGACGCACGCACGGCCATCACCTCTTATAGCTAGGATTTTATTAATCTTTCGAACACAAACAAACCTTGTCAACCACTTATTTACTTGATCATTGTACTTACTACTTACTGTATTTAGTGTTAAAAGTTTTTTTAACACTTGTAAAACTTTTAGTATCAACACGAACACAATGAAACAAATGCATTGTTTTCATGACACATTTACATATCTATGTAAAAAAAAGGATTTGACTTCCGTTATTAAAAATAAATTAAAATTAGCTTTGCATTCATTAAACCTAATACCTACTTGTTATTGTTAGACATCCACTTGAAATTATTATCATAATATTATGTTGCTCCGTCACAGCTGCTATAAATAAACTCGTCTTATTTTGTTTGATAATTAATTATATTTATGTCATAATTATATAATAAAATATATTGATATGTTTACATATTATTATTTGTCGCGTTGTTGTTGACTATTCCATCTTTATTTTATTATTATGCTATTTAGAAGTATTTTCCTAGGGTTTATGTAATTGTTAGGTAGGTACCTACTACCTATGTCTTTAATAGAAAGGAATTGAAATTTATTTTAATACAATTCTAATAACTAAATAACTAGTATAAAAATTGCGATGCAAATATCTATTTGGTATTATAAATTATTGATAATTAATTTGTGAATTCTAAAGTAAATAAAACGAAAATAAGTTTTTCTATTGGATAATAAATAAATACCTATTGTAGTTCGATTATTATAAGCTGAAATTGGACATAGGCTTCTCATCGCACCTGCGAAGTCACGGACTAAAACTAGTTAAATAATATGTGTTTAAAAAGTAAACAGATATAAATGTAGAGACGAATATTATTGACTCTACATCTGTTTTAAGACAGATTAGTAATTTTTTATTGGCCTTATAATTCATAATAGATATATCTATTAAATAAAAAAAAAAAAAAAAAACTGCATGAACACGTTAAACAAGGATTTTAAGTAAAGCAAAACATTAATTATCTATAATAGGTATGTAGAGACGAAATAAAATCATATTTTTTAATGCAATAAAATATTTAAATAGACTTATTTAACTTTTTGCTACAAAGAGCAGTTTTGTCACGTAATTTGAAAAATAAATATTGATATCATATTTTTTTTATTTTGCATGTTATTTTAAATTTTAATGAACATTATTTATGATACATGCGTGATAAAACATCAGATATAAGATATTGTTTAGGTATGTTCTCATGTCTTAAAAAATAGGAAAATAAAGACTTTAAAATTGTTATTTTATATTATTAAATTTTCATTTCTGACTTTTGAATTATTATTTTTTATGTTACAGAAAGATAAAGCAACAGAAGCCTCCTCTGATCATCTGATGGCTACTTGAAATGCAGTTTTTTTCTATACGATGTTAAGTCACATACCTACTATGGATGCCTACATGGAGCCTTGACTATCCTATCCTAATAATCCTACTAATATTATAAATGCGAAAGTTTGTGAGGATGTGTGTGTGTTTGTTACTCTTTCACACAAATTCTACTGAACCGCAAATTCTATTACAATGAAATTTAGCACACATATAGAGGGTAACTTGAATTAACACACAGGATAGGTTTTATCCCGGAAATCCCACGGTAACGGGATCTATGCGGGTTTTTCTTGGAAACGCGGGTAAAGTCGCGGGCGGTAAGCTAGTCATTGATAAATCTGTAAAACGAGCAAAACCACAAAGTCATGAATTCGATTTACGGGGACTAAGAAACGAAAATCGGTCTGGCTCTGGGAGGATACAGAAGATAAACACGTCTTGTCTATAAAGAAAATCGATCAGTTAAACAAGATGTTTAATATGTACCTAATCTATACTAATATCATAAAGCTGAAGAGTTTGTTTATTTGTTCGTTTGAACGCGCTAATCTCAGGAACTACTGGTCCGATTTGAAAAATTCTTTCCGTGTTAGATAGCCATTTATCAAGGAAGGGACTATAATATAGCCTCCACTCCACTCGCGTGATGATATACATAATATATCATCACGCTAAGACCAACAGGAGTGGAGCACTGCAGATAAAACCGCAGGGCACAGCTAGTAAATTATATAAAAACTGTGCCCCATAAGCCAAAGGGGCCTCAGGAACGAACCCACTTTGAGCACCAGCTCTTATAAGTTTGCCTAATTTATTATGTTTGTTTACTCTTTGTAAAGTTTTAAACCCTTGTGAGATAGATAAATAAATGTTTTTATTTATTTCAGGATATCCCGTACCCTCTATAGCCTCCTAGGCTATAAAAGGGATGAAAAATATCTGAAGAGGATGGGAGAGGATGGAAGATAGTTCAGAAATGAGGATGCTACAGAAACAAGGAGTGTAGAAAAGGAGTAGGGATGAATGCTAAGAGACATTCTGATAAATATCGAAGAAGAATTAAAAAGGAAAAGGGAATGCCAATAACTTCTCACCGTTTAGTTGTTGGTCTATAATCCGACCCATGGTCTGAGTGCGAGTGTTATCTGGAAAGGAAGAATCAAGAAAAATCTCTATTATTTATAAGACAAAGACTAATTTATTTATAACATTTTAGTGATAATGGTTTACAACTCTACATAGATAATGTATCAGCTAATAATAACTCAATTTTCGTGGATGATCTCAAAACATTTAAGGCAGGAACTAAAGAAATGTATACGTTGGTAAACCAACGGATAGTGAAGACGAAATGCTGCTGAATCTGATGTAAATATAATTATTTCGAATTATCTTAATTTAAAAACGCTTTTAGTTCTGTTTGCAGGTTTTTTGACAATTTCTAATATGTTTTTTTTAAATGTTAAAAAATAAAACGAATATACATATTAACGTGTGTGATATTAAGTAAAATTTAAAATAAAATATGAAAAAAAATTAAAATTATATTTTTAAACAAGTTTTTTATTATTATTTAAATAAAAAAGCATATTTCTGTGGACAGCAGCCACTACTCTACTAGTTTTTTTTAAATATGTTGTTTTTTGCATAACGATATGTAAAATATATTTATTTTCCATTAGTATAGGTGATTTTTTTTTTAATTTCTCGTGGGAATCGAGAATAACAAAATTTTTTATTTTTAAAATTCGAATTTGCAAATTTTTTTATTCAAATGTAATTTCTAGGAAATCGATGTAATGTAGGTAATATATCATACGAAATATTCAAAATATAAGTACCTATTTTTTTAACCTCATGTTATAATCAATTAATAGTGACAAAATTAATATCTAGTAGGTACTTAACTATTAATATTTTTAAATACTATTTTTTTTATTTTTTACATAAAATATGAAACGAAGGTACGAAGGAATACAAAGTAGGTAGGTATCTATTACCAAACAAAAATCAGACAGGTAGGTAATATTGGCGAGCATAATCCACTATTTCAACTTTATGGATGTCCCTTTCACTGAAACTGAACAGATTGTGATGCAACTAAACATTAATATAGGTTATACATCAGAATAACACATGAGCTATATAGAAATAGGTACTTATGGTTTTGCCTGTGGGTTCGTCCGCGGGGGTAACCGCGCGGCACAGCTAGTTTTATTATAATAATCAATTACATATTACTAAATAATGTAGAGTAAACCCAGTGTTACACTCATTATTAAGACACCCTTAAAGCTAAAATACAACTTAACACTAATAAGGTCTTTACGTCATCATAGATAGTGCCAAAGAAAATATTTAATTACATACGTCTACATCTTGCACTAGTTTTGAAGTTATGAGGGAACAGATGAACATACATACAGGTCAAAATAAAAATCCTCCTATTGCTTCGCCATAGTCGGATAATGGTAAAATCAAGAAGTTTGCGTATTCCGCTAAAATAAGGAACACTTATTTTTTATTTAATGTTTTTTTTTACTTATTAGGTAGGTACCTATTATAACATAGAGATTTGTTGTCTAGATGCAAAAATATTAATAACAAAAAACAAACAGACGAGCTCTTTAATATATATTTTTGGGTTTATTCATCTCATTACATAATATATAATCTTAATTCGATAATTAATTAGAAATTTGTTGTTTATCTTGTAAATGCAAATTATTTTTATTAAACGCTAATATTGTGTAGACATCCTTTTATCCAAATATATTTTTTATAACGCTTTTTTAATGCATTATATTGATGCAGTTGCTAGTTGAATTAATTGTGTTTGTGTTTTTTTTTTTTAATTAAAAGTGTGATAACCGAAAATACTATGACAATTACATGGACGTTAATTAAAAAAATGTTTGATAAGTAATTAATAAAACAATTTATTTCAGCTTACTTGGCTTTAGACTTTATTAAAATAACTTAACGTTTTGATGGATTAAATTCGGTAAATGTATGTTATTTATTTAGCTTCTTATAAAATGAATGCAAAGTAATTGAACACGTACCTACTCAATTGTAATGTTACGTTTTACTCCTAACATTTTGGAAATTGTTTTTATAATGTTTACGTAATAATTGTATAAAAAGTCATTTAAACTTAATGTTTCTATTTATAAACTCAATTAAGTAATTCATTTTATTATATTTTTTATTTACTACTTATTTACAATACGTTATATTAATGGCGTTTCTTTTCGACATTTAAGTAGGTACCTAGGTAGTTATAAAGGGTGATTAAATTAAATTAAGGAATAATTGTTTACTAAGAATAAATAATAATCAACATTTTTTTTGTTGTATCAAAAATTTTTTGACCGCCTCCTTGGTACAGTGGTTGACGCGAGAGCGTAGCACCGAGGGGTCCTGGGTTCGATTCCCGGTGGAGACGAAGAAAAAAAAAATGTCTCGGTCTGGTAGGGCACAGAAGGCTGATCACCTACTTAAAAGAAAATCGCTTACCCTAAAAGAAAATCGATCAGTGAAACAGATGTATATAATACATCTGCCCCTTACCCCACTAGGGGACATGGGACTTCACTTTTTTTTTAAATTTTATAATTCAGGGGCACTAAAGATACCTAATATCAAAAGGAATATTTAATTATCATTGTAAGATCTAATGAGAAAACGTTATAGTATCTAAACGTTGCCACAAATAAACTTCTAATAAAACAATTTGCGTTTCGACACTCAAACGAACAAAAACGAACATTCATATTTAATATCCAACCACAATTATGTCACGTGAAGATTTTATAACACCAAGACGTCTGTGTTAAAAATAATTGTGGCGAATCTTTGATCTTTTAAAGTTTTCAGAAGTCACATCTGCTGAACGGCTCATATTTTCACAGCACCGATTAATTCATTTCAAACTGCCTCACCGACAGATCGCAATGAAATCGGAAGACCCATCGGCGTCTTTCAAGCTGAATAAAAATGTGATTATTTGCTTTACCCAAATGAGCTCCTGAGATCTCATATGCGGCCTTTATTAGCGTCTGCGTGGAATTCAAAGACATTCAAATACCACACTAAAAGCGTCAATCTACATACGTCCTGTCGCGATCCTAAGAGTGATTTATACTGGGACCCTATTCCATCGGAGTAGATTACAAATAATGAATAAAATTGCATACGAAATGAGTCCACTGAGAGAGTCCGTGAGTGTAGGATTGTTTGCGCGGGGCGGGAGGGGACGGCGGGGGAGAGGGGGATGGTATTAGATGGCTGGTTTATTGCTGGTAAATACTCGGTACGGATGCTGATGTGGCCCGTGTGAATGCGTCGAGCTTCGCGCTTTGATCTTAGGAGGTGCGGGCGGTTCCGACTCGGTTTGCACTTATTAAACCGGTCGCCTAGCTCCACATATATATTTTTTTGCTAACGTCTCCTCTTCGAGAACATGTTATCATTGCTATTAAGAACATTTATCCTGTAATGGGATATTAATTCATCAGGGACATCGAGAATAACAGAAACATTAAACAGGACTATTTTCTATTTATATTTTATAACAACTTCAAGATTATTAAAGTACCAGAGGATATTACCTATTACATGAAGGTTTACCTACCATCTCAGCTATTTTAAGTATGTAATAAGCACACATATGAAGCACCTTCTTCTGATTCGCTCTACAAATCATCTGGTCAAGAAAAAAATGAATATAGAAATGAAATATTTTGCAGAACTAAATAGTAGCTACAACTTTTTATTTTTACTATGGTGTGTTTTTCTAGAACGCAAAATAAGATATTGTCGTAATTAGACATAGCTTCAATTAAAACTTTGTGTATATTTCATGATTGGATGGAAGGTTACCAAGTCGATGGTCTCTGTTTCAAAGGAATGGCTATACAAAAGGAAGGTCTACTTAAACTGGCAAGTTTTAACGATGTATTGTTTCCTTCAATGAATTTGAGGAGAGAATTGAAGGAACAGTAAGGTAAGTTGTATATACAATTACTTATTGCTTTTTATTGTGTGGATAAAATATTCCTATAGTAGAATATTTAAAATAATAATAGATAAGAGACGACGGAAGTTGTAGTTGAATAATGCCTTATGGTTTTGCAACAATAATACGGAGGTCATAATCGGATGAAGGATTTTCGGAACACCAATAAAAATATTAAAATTATAAAATTATAGTAACCATTTATTATTTTGTAAGTCATTAATTTTAATATACCTATGCACGTGCTTCGTGTGGACTATGGGTCTAAAATTATGGTCTAAAAATGTCGACGAGAACTAAAGGTATCGACATTCTGAAAGTATCTAAAAGTAATCAAAAATTATGTTTAGTACCTACTTACTGGCCCTGAGAGTCGATTATTCTTCAGTACAAATTGGGCTCGCACAAGGGAGAGTACCTCAATCCTACAGAAGATCAGCGTCATATTAAGGTATACAAATGCTGCTGTTTCATGCGATTCGAGGGGAAGCCAGAGGCCTGTAGTCTTTACCTCTCAGTCCATTCCTTCATTCCCATGATCAATCCTTTCCTTATCCCTTATAAATAAATACAGGTAACGCTTTGCAGAAGCTCTAAATCTGCAAATGTTCTTGGGCGGGCGGTCACTTTCCACTAAGCGATCTGTAATTGTTAGACGCGAGATTTATATTACATAGTAGCCACTAGCCACTATGTAAAATCTCGCGTCCGTCCCTATGTATGCTTAGATCTATTATCCGCATAGTACGGAACCCTTCGTTGCGCGAGTCCGACTCGCACTTGGCTGGTTTTTGAAGTCAAAACTTCTTTAGCGGCTTTGGGTATAAAATCTTAAACTCGCGTCAGGACACGTGGCCTGATCGAAAAAGCGTAAGACGGATTTTTTTTTTTTTTTAGCCCTTATATTCCATGCGTAAGACGGATACCATTCCAAAATATCAAACATGCTGAACGTTAATAATCAAGTTTTCACTTCTGCCGGCACTCCCGGAGTGCAACCCGTCTTTTTTATTTTTTTTTTAGAAGATAGAGTGGTTCAAGAGGAAACTTTTTGTATATAATTTGTTAAGTTTCAGACAGACGCGGGCGAAGCCGTGAGCCGAAAGCTAGTGTAAAAATATTTAAAACATATATACCCACAAGCATCCAGCTACAACGTGACAAAGTTTCAACTCATACAATTAGTTAATTAGCAGCGAAATATGTAATTAAGCGCACATTTAATATTAATGCCCGCGTCGAAATGGTCACGTTTGAGTCGTAAGGTCTACGGTTTCCTGTGCGCTTTAAACCTGTTGGAGCCCGCGATTTCGCTCGCATAAATATCAAATTTTATGCTAGTATAAAATATAGTAAGTGGCCTTTTTAAAGATTTTTTATCACAGAAACTAACTCACCGTATTGAGAGTTCTATAACTATAACCAACAAAAAGCTTACATATTTATGCGTTACAAATATTTTTTCATCCCAGATAAACCCTGGCAAACCAAGGACAGGCTAGCGACAATTTTTTAATTAGTTACAAATTACAACAGGTATGTTAATATGCTATTCAAACGATATTTGAATTCTCTTTGCTTCTGTGTTTCCTATCTCAAACTCAAACTCAAACATTTATTTATTCAATTAGACTACTTTTAGTAGCACTTTCGAATCGTCATTACATTTAAAGTATTTTTAACATTTACCACCGATTCGGAAAGCAGTATCTATGGAGAAGAACCGGCAAGAAACTCCATAGTTGCTCTTTTAAAATCATTTCAATATTACATAATCTGTAACTTAAATCTAACTACATAATATTAAATCATAATATGCCAAAGAACTGTCCTGTGGTTCTTACGCGACAACCCTCCATGGATTTTCATCTTCCATATATTCCTTAATGCTATAATAGGCTCTCTGAACTAATATATTTTTTACATATGTTTTAAATTTAGCACTACCAAACTCTTTAATATTATGAGGAATTCTATTGTAAAAGCGTATACCTTGACCCATAAATGAATTTTTAACTTTAGCTAATCGGAAAAATGGCATTTCAATTCTATTTCTGTTCCTTGTGCCATAACAGTGTCTATCTCCTACTCTTGTGTGTAAGTCGGCGTTTTTGTGTACATGCAAAATATTATTAAATATATACTGTGATGGTACAGTAAGGATACCAGTATTCTTAAAGAGATCTCTTAGTGAGTCCCGAGCACGTAAATTATATATAGAGCGAATGGCTCTTTTCTGTAAGATAAATATAGTTTCTATATCTGCTGCCCTGCCCCATAGTAGAATTCCATAGGACATAATACTATGAAAGTAGCTGAAATAAACCAATCTAGCTGTATCTTCATCGGTGAGATGCCTTACCTTTCGGACTGCATATGCTGCTGAACTGAGCTTACCTGCAGCGGTGTTGACATGGGCTCCCCACTGTAGTTTCTCGTCCAATGTTAACCCAAGAAATACAGTCGATTCTGCAGGTTGTAATACCTCCCCGTTCAAGTTAATATTTCTGCTCAACTTTTTAACGTTAGGTAGTAAAAATTCAACACAAGTTGTTTTTTTGGCATTTAATAATAAATTATTAGCAGTAAACCAGTCGGATATGTGTAAAAGAGTACTGTTCACTTCGTCAACATTTGGGTCATGCCAAGTGGTGGAGGCCCATATCCTTTTCCTACTCCTCCTTTTTCACTTGTCTTTTTCTTTATTCCCATAGTAAATCCTTTCCTTATCCCACATTTTGACCGCCTCCTTGGTACAGTGGTTGACGCGTGAGCGTAGCACCGAGGGGTCCTGGGTTCGATTCCCGGTGGAGACGAAGAAAAAAAAATGTCTCGGTCAACAATAACAGATGTAATGCATCTGCCCCTTACCCCACTAGGGGACATGGGACTTCACTTATGCCACATTTTAAAAGTGGGCAACAAATTCGTAGAGGCCCTGCAAAAATATTATGGGCAGTGGTGATCGCTTACCATCAGACTAACCACCAGCTCAGTTACCCATTTTACCATGAAAAAAAAAAACAAAAATCAAAATTGATTGACACTTTACGGAGGTAAGTAGCAATCAACGGACAGACAAATATTTAAACGTTAGTAATTACACATGATACGCATGCCGATTTAATGAAAAGCAGTTACAAATATGTACAAACATTAAGCACTAGACACACTTATTTTTTTTGCTTTAATTATGTATGCGTACATATCAATAAATAATTATAATGTTGGTTGTGTTTGTAATGCATATTTATGAAATTTTATAATTTTGTGAGGTTCATATTTATTTCGGTCTACCGTCAGAAATATTTTATTATTAGTCATATAGCTATGTAATAAAATTATTATTATTATTAAATATAAGATCAATTATTAGTATCGGTTTGAAAATAAAAATTATAAAGGAAATTTTAAATGAGTACGAAGAATTAAATACCAGTATTCATCATAACAAATGTACATAAGTAGGAAATTACTTCATAAATATTGATATGAAATATTTTTATTTTTAAAAAAAATTCGAGACAAAATATAAGCGCTGCTTTAGTTTTATAATAATGTTTTACCTTTTATCGATAATTAAAAAAAATCTAAGAAATAATAGTCATATATTAATCACGCGAAAAAAAACCGCGGTTGCAAGCTAGTGCAATTTTTCAAAGTAAACAAAAACAAGTACACCAGGGCCAATCCCTTCCAAAATGATAAAAACCTAAAAAAAATAGTAGTAGGATGAAACCCATTAGAAAAGGAAGGGAATGTGATAAAAATTAAAGGAAAAATAAATTACAGACAATCCGAGTTCGGGAAGTGGGAGGGGGGGAGCTTTTAAGGCTAAAAAATGGTTTCTCTTGATTTCTGACAAAACTACAAGTCCTATGGAAAAAAGTTCAATGGCAAAGTTGTAGGTAATAAAAAGTTCTACAACTTTTGTAT
>CAJQZM010039281.1:113770-154545 GCA_907164665.1 Colias nastes | reverse complement strand
TAAAATCTTCGCCCGTAAAACCGACTTTACAGGCAACCATTTTTTTTTTAAGCAAATTTTAAAAATATGTTATAACGATTCAAAAGTGCTTCTAGAAGAAGTCTAATACAGTAGCACCTCGTTAAGTCGAACCTCGATAAGTCAAAAACCTCCAAATCTCGAAAAAATGTTTTGTTCCCTTCCCTTCAAACACCAAAACCTCCATTACTTGAAATCTTGACCCTCTGTTAGTCGAAATAATCACCGAGTCCCTCCAAGCCATTTTGGTACATATTTTCACTCTATAACTCGAAAAATTAAATTTCACCTCTGTATCTCGAACATAGCAACGTTTTATTTTACAACCTTTACAACTTGATCATTTGGAATTTATTACCTCTATTGTTCGAACAAAAATAAGTTACCGACTTTAAGAACTTGCCGACAATGTAAGTACACTATTGTTTCTTAGAAAAAATTTTAGGAGTATACGATAATAAATTTATGACTGACGTAAACACGTGTTTGCATTATCTGATGACTAAATTATCGATTCAGTAGCTCAGAAAACCGAAGATGACATGGAAGACGTGCATACATGCGCTCCATGGGTTTCCATCAAAGAGGCGCGAACCGCATTGAATACTTACCTTACGTAATTTTATAGAGCAAACCAGTAACTCTGAAGAAGAAGAATTTTCTGCTCTTTATAGATTAGACAATGCTCTATATAGAGAACAACCAAATTATCTAAAGCAAAACAAAAATACCGACTTTTTTAATGCCATATTTTTTATTTTAAAATGATTTTAAATAATGTTGATTTATATAAATAAAAATATGTTTGTCACCTCTGCAAGTTGAATTTTAATTTATTTTACCTCTCTAACTCAAAATTTATAAGAATAAACCTCAAACTCTTTATGTCGAATCAAAATCCGCCTAAGTCGAAATCCTCCATAAGTTGAAAACTCTATTACTTACTCGAATTTTTTGGCGTCTCCCTTGATATTCGACTTATAGAGGTTCTACTGTAATTGTATTAATAAATGTTTGAGTGAGTTAATTTATTCGCTAAAATAATTTTAAAATAATCTTGAAATGTCTATGTCTAAATAATGAAGACTAATTATTTTTCAGTGACTTTTTATCATGTTTTTGTCGTAGTTGCACTATTCAATAACACAATTTATTTGTTATATTTAAAATTATTTTTAAACATTGAATTCATAAATATATATTACCTACTTATTATTTCAAAATTCTAACTTTAATTTATCATTTATTGAACCTCTTGCATTGCTAAGTATTTTTGTTTCAAAATAAAAGAATCAAGTAATATTTTAAATATAAGTATTTAATTCATTCTATACTGTTATCTCCAGCCATTTTCATAAACAATACTATTTTATATATATACCAATAATAAAATTGGAGTGTCTGTTTGTAATATACCTAGAATCTAAATGTATGCATGGCATAAATGCCAAAAGGGTAATTACTAATTTCTCTATTTTTCGGAATATCTTGAACGGCGGGACCGATTTTGGCGGGTCTTACACTGACAGATAGCCGATGTAATAAGAAGTAAAGCAGCAGCAGTAAGATTTTATAACTATTTTATATCTTTTTATTCTGATATTTCATTAGTATTAGGAACATTAGGATAAAAAAGAAAAAAAAATTTACTCGGGTGAAACCGCGGGATGCAGCTAGTTTTACTATAAATGTTGCAATTAATTATAAACAGAACAATCTATACTAATATTATAAAGAGGAAAGGTTAGTATGTATGTATGGTTTTCACGCATAAACTACTTGACTGATTTTGATGAAATTTGGCACAGACAATCTTTAGACCCTGAGAAAGAATGGCTACCTTTTATTGCGAAATATGTACCACGGGCGAAGCCGGGGCGGATATATATATTTTTTTTATAATTTTTTTGTAATTACGTAACGTTTTTCGTTGAACGACCTAGAAATGCCCATTTTTAATTGAAATAAAAAAATCGCACATTGTTTTTTACATAGTATAATAAATAATAAGACCAGTAATTATAGATCTACCTGTTGTTAGGCAAGGCTTTCAAAAGAGAGTCCAAACTATAATTTTGCAAATATTGTAAGCTAGGAATATTATACAAATAATTGGTATATAGAAACAATTGAAGATATATACGACTGGTAAAAAAATCAATGAATCCTGATTTTAAACACAGTAATTAATTTTACAATAGTGTCAAATTGACATCAAATTTAATATATTAAACTGCAAATAAACGCTTTCATAAGTCACGGAGAAAGCTCTACCATTCAGCAGAACACAAATATAAACCGATAAGATCGCATACAAAACTAGATAAACCTAAAATTTACAATACAAAAAATCAATTTCACCTTAGAACCATAGAATAGTAAAAACAGGTAAAACGTTATCTATGGATGTCCACATCCCAATCAGAACTGTACCGCTACTATTAAACTCATCTTATCTAAGACTTAGAACTCACTATATCGGTATCGTTTATTGGTCGTCGTTTATTATCAAGATAGCTTATCTGGAGGTCCAATTAAATTTGAAAACAAAAGTAACATAATAAGGCGCCAGTGATTTGAACCGGGGTGCGTGGGTGCCGCAAGGCTTCACTTTGCTTCGCTTTTAATAATAGCAATGTTTGTAATTAAATAATTTGAATTACAAATGGTGTGTTCAATGCTCTATTGTGTTTGAATTACAGTTATATTTTTTAACAATACAGATTTTTGTATGAAATAGCGATATCATTTTGATGAGCTATAGGTATTAGTTTTACGTAGTGAAAGAATATTATGTTTGTGTTACAGTGTGTTATTATAGATCAAGTTTAAGCACAAATGTATCTACTGATTGGTACCTTAGAAAAATATACCTACAGTCAAACATTCAATTCATTCCAATTCATTAATAAAGTAAAATTGTACTTTATAAAATTTTCACAAAGTATCTACGGAACCACAGCTCGTATATTCGTGTCACGCTTTTATCCGTTGAAGACCGATCTCCTCGCTTTATTGCCCTTATTTCTTCCAATGGTAGATACAAAGAACCGTGTTTATAGCTAATGATACTTAGGTGTGTATTTTAACACAAAACCCAAACCTACAAAAGATATACGTAAAAAATACGCTACATGGTAATATAAGCATCCGACTGCTGTACAATCTCCAACAATAACAACAAGCACACAATATTGCGATCACGTGATTGTCAACCCTATCACCGCGACAAAAATTCCAAATTTATTTGGACCCATATTTTGCATTGTGCTCAAATTTCGTTGGTGCATTGTACATCGATTCGAGATTCTCTTTGGTGGCGCCTATTTTTTGTTAGCATTTTTTCGACGCATATTAAACTGGGAGTTGGCAGTGTAATAAAATGGCAACAGTAAGAAATTTAACAGCCACTTTCGGCAAGAATCTTCGACTTTATAATGGCGGACCGTTTACGTGGGAGAATTCCGACAGATCCCTAAGATTTGGATTTTTTACAGTGGCGAAGAGTTTCGGCAAACGACAATAATTATCGATTACCTACTGCTTGTGCGTTTCGGCCCAACTGTTCGCCGTTCGCCGTTCACGAAGCGAACAGCGAGGGAATGCGTTAAATATCTTTTATTGCGGACAAATTGTGGAGTCGACTGCGCTTAACTCTGAATTAATTCATAAATACCGCTGAAAGTTATGAACGACCGAAGGCAATGAAAATATACTTTTACCGTTTTTACGGCTTACTTTTTACGAAGAATGTTTATTTGATAGACAAGTCGCGGTGAATAGGCTTTTTGGGTATGTTATAAATCAGGGGAACGTTTCACATGAAATGACAAAATACTATAAAAAGAAATTAGGGTAACAAGTCAAAGTTTCGGCGTGACTTACTTGCGTTCGTCACGCGACACGGAGGACACCGTGACATTATGTCTATGGGATTGGGTGCTTACTGGAATCAAACTTATTACCCAGATTGACAATTAATAAGGGAATTAGAATATGCCGATCGTAGATGATGAACGTATTTTGAATATTCACCCCTACACCACAAACGCTTCTATGCCATCTTGAAGTTTTAGTGTACAATTGTACAAGATTTACTGTAACTCAAACTCAAATCATTTATTGCAACAAATACATTTGGTTATGTATTATATCCTATTTGCAACCAACTTTACTTAGGATGCACATACACAAATAAAATTATATAACCCTTATTATTATGAAAGGGAAATTGAGAAAATTTAACATGTAGCCTTTCATGAAAACTTCATACAAACACGTTTCACAATTTAGCCCAGATTTATTACTACAAGCAAATAAGTAGTAAAAGTTTATTTAGCATGTGCCAAAATAAATTTGTCATTCTATAAATTTAGTTCAATAGTTCATAAGTTATCATTTATCTGTTCTAAGAAAAACTATCTTTTGGACAGACTAGTTTAGTCCGGTTTAGACCGATACGGCCCTTTCATAACATGTATAATGTATATAGTTATAGATTTTAGATAATTAAAATAAATTTGATAGATGACTGATGCTAATTCGGAAGATAATATAGCAAAGAGACCAATAAAATTGATTGATAGGAACTATAATTTTGCTCAAACTAACTTCTATCAAATTCTTTAAGGTACTTATATAAAAGTAAAATTTATATTTATGCAAAACAAATTTATGGTATTACTAAGTCTTCATGACTTAGAAATACCATAAAATAATGAAATCATCTATGTTTAATCCTTAATTTAATTAATTACGTTCCTATAATATATTTTTAGGAATTGAATTTATATTTCTTCAGCAACAAGTTTAAATTGCATACGAAAAACATTTTACCCTCATTACCAATCTAGGATTCACTCAAAAATCAACTGCAACTAAAACAATAAAACAGCACCATAAAGAGGTAACTTCCACAATCGCAGATAACAATATTATCTCAGATTTCGAACTGAAAACAAGCAACAAACGACAAAGCCTCGTTTATAGATTAAATGCATCAATTTGAGATAAAACATCTACCGTTCGCTTGTGTGGGCTAAATGAAAAAAAAAGATCATACTTACCCATTTCCTGCTGCTGGCCTATAATAGTCTTAACTCTAACCGTGTCAACAAACAATTTTGCTTTTATCCAATTCTTATCATTTACATCGTTTAAATGCAATTTTTCTTTTCGATACACTGCTGTTCTAAGCGCTTTACAATAAACTGCTGTTCTAAGTTTATGTTTTTAATTAGTTATATATATAAATATTTTCAAAATGGGAGATGATGCTTTATTCTGCTATAGTTAAAAAGATCAATATTTGCTAGTAAATTAAGTCTGGTCATTCGATCTATTTAGCTTTTGGAATATTTGCAGAACTAGATCAAGGTTTTAGGCTGAATGTATTTAGGGCTTCTATTTATTTGGCTTTACATTTCTCCCTAATTAACATTAATTAGAATGGTCAACTTATACCAATTGTTGCCTCAAATGTGTGACGTTCTCTCTTAGACCTTAGGGTTAAAAAAATATTTATATTTTGCCAAAAGAAAGGTTACATAGCCTTCAAAGGTGAAGTAATTTTATAAGTCTAAACAAATAAACAATCAAAATTTTCCCTCTTTATTATATTCTTTACCTAGATAAGACGGCATCTGGTGTATTTTTGCTTTGCCCGCAAAAGAATTACCTAATAACTGTTCTCTTAAGTTCGGTAATGGTCAATCTCGATTTTTGACGAATTACGAGTAGCTAGCAAGTGATATCTGATAGTGTGAAAGCGTGTGCTTATTTATACAGTGTGGAAATTTTCGAAGGGCCCTGGAGGGAAAGTACTTGAAATACTGGAGATAGCATATTTTGCTGAAAAGAAACATACCTTTATTTTTAAAAAGAAATAGAACTGCATTCAAAGATTTTCGAAAATTCACTTGCTTCGACTGAGTGAATGGGATGGAATTTCAAGTACCTATATTATAAAGGCAGATCGTCGACTAATCTTTAAAAAATCGTACAATAGAAAAAATATATTATAATAAAAATAGCGCAATACTTTTTGCTTGGTGGAGCTTTGTCTATGAATATACCGGATGACTTTCCCAACAAAAACGCACAGTATTTTGGCATTAACTGCTGATTAATAGCTGCTAACGATATTTTCTTAATTAAACATCTAATGAGAGTTTTTCCTAAATAAATATACTTAGTTTGAAGTTCTTTGCCTTTTTTATAAAAGAGTGTTACCAGAACAACGTGTTTAATTTCAAAAGTATCTTAAAATTAGGTCAGCAGTGTTAATCGATTGTCGACATTCATTGCATTATGATAATTAATATAGTTTACAGTTTCAGAAAATAAAGAAATGATTTTCTGAAACTACATACCCAATTCTAAGAATTAATTAAAATGTTCATTTCGTCGACTGCCATAAATTATTGGACCTCTTTAACATCGAGTAAAGCAAGTGTAGTTCGCCAGTTTTCTTGGTATAATTCCCTAGCTTTCCATTTGGAACATGAACACACGGATGGTTTTCCCAGATAGCTAGTTATGTTGAGTACACACGGGTCAATTAAACACTCGCAAATGAAACGCTCAGTCACGCAAAACAAAAGCGTTCCAGAACGTTCGATTGAATTCCATTTAATTCCAAAGTTCAAAGGAGTGCAATAGAAGTTACATGACATTCTGGTGACGATAAATGAGATGTCCGTGGTGACCAATAAAAAGGCTAACGGGGGATCTTGATTAAGCTCGCTGCGAACCTTGCTCCATTAGTGAAGGGGTAGGTGTCACGACTTGGCTCGCGAACCTTTATTATTTATACTCGTTCGAGGTTGACGGTTCACCGTCAACCTCGAACCAGTAACGAGCGGATTCATTTGTTTAGTTCACTAAACAAAATATGAATCCGCGAGTGGCGTAGATTGTAAAGCCCCAGCTAAATAGCTAGTTGGGCAATAATATTGGTAAAGATTTTTATTAGAAATATGTTTGCAAATTGTTTGTATTCTGCAAAATAAGGTGGAAGCACATATGCATCGTTTTCGATCTTATATAGGAAAGCTATTTGCAATACGAGCAATATTTACAATTTCGATGTTCCTAAAGAATTCCACATGAATTCCTAGATTGGCATTCTTATTTCGTGAAATACACCGACAACCTTTCATAACCAATTACAGTTCGAACATATATAACTGTATAACAATAAGCTGATAAAGGTTCTTATAAAACATAGTTTATGAAGCCTTTGAAATTTTTGAAGCCTTACAGCTTTTTGTATTCCTTGCCTATGCCTCCAACAGTTACAACTGTCTGCATGAAATAATTGTCTCAAGAGTATCTTCCAGGGTACGGTTGGAATTTGGATAGATTCTGGGTTTTCTCTATGGTTAGGGTCGGTTGTCGGTTTGTCGTCGGTCCTTGTTTTTAAAATTGTTAAATTGCAATAGGACTATGGTACTGATGCATTTAGATACTGTTCTGAATTGTACATGATTCATGAACCCTTGGTCTACTTATTTGTTTAAGATAATTGAGTTTGATTAAAAGTTAATAAATTTCGGGATTTGAGTGTACATCTAAATGTATCATTTATGCGTATACGTATACGTATAGGAGCATATAAGTAATATAGAAGTACTTAGATTAAACTAATAGAATCTTTATTTTGAGAGACTTCATCTTAAATTATTGTCAATATCAGAAAATACTAAAACACACTTGTATTGCAGAAAAGGAGAAATGCGAAACCGAACAAAGCAAAGAAATAAATAAGTTAGTGAAAGTTTTCCTTTTCGATCCGTCGTCTCGGAAAACAATGCTGCCTAAACTGTTTAATTTACATCCTTAACAGCTGAACAAAAAGATAGCCTAGAAGAAAGCCTAGTGTCCTAAGCGACCGGCGGCCGCGCCGCGCCGCAGCAAAAAGGATAAGTCATTAGGAGGCGCCACACGAGATCCCATTTAAAAGTATGAGAATATTTTCACAAAAAGCCACACATTCAACTCCCGGCACATTCATTTTATGAGAACAATGAGTGATTTTTGTATTTCTCTTTAATTCTATGTCGATTTTATCCGCGGCGTGGAGGCGAGCCTCTGCGGTTGTCGCAGCGTTCCGTCTTCGACTTTTTGCTATCGAGAAGCGCGGGCGTTAACAAAGAACGGTTTTGTTCGCGGGGGCGCCCCGCCCGCTCCTCGCCTCGCTAACAAGCTGGCGCCTCGTTTCACGCTCGCGACGGCCTCTCAAAGCTCACCGGCCCTTCGTGCCGTCCTCGTCGCCGTTTTAAGGTCCCGACACGTAATCCGATGAGACACTTAATGAAAAACGTTCCCAGCTCGTATTAGTTGCGGCTAAAACGTGACTCCTCATATCGGCTTTATTCATTAAGCCCCGTATAGACGTATCGAAGCGCGCCTCATTACCACGCAATGTTAATTATTATCAAACGAACAGCTATTGTCGTGTAATTGGCTTGTTTATTTAAGTAACGCGTCCGAGTAATGAGAGGCATTCATGCGGTCGAGTTTTTGTGGTTTATTTCTAATAGATCTATGATGGGTATGCAACGAGTCGACGTCGGCATAATGGTGCGGAGACAATGGACTTCAAGACTTGTTTATTGAGTGGATGGAGTTGTTTTGAAGTAGATGTGTGCGAGAGTGGAGGCGGCGTCTGCGCGGGCCGGGCCAATGGAGTGGCGCGCGCGGTGGGAGGACCGACCACGCATCGCGACCGCTGTAGATGCTGAGCTTCGCTATCCCGAATGCCACCACACGATTCATTATAAATAATACACGTATGCCGTCTCATTCGGATCGAATTAAACGTTTACTGTTTGATCGTGATTGACTCCGGCTGACGGCTGAATCATAACAGAAAAACGCTTGTTGAAAAATTTATAACGCACTACGTTCATTGCGAGTACTTAGTGGCAATTTCTTTACTCAAATATAATTGCTCATATCCAGCGTAGGTAGTGGTAGGTACTGCGAATGACGCAAATAAGTTACGCGTGCGGTTAATGAAATAAAAAAGACGTGTGGCACTCGGGGACTGCCGCGGTAAAGCTATTGCATAGCATGCCTTCAAGCCACACCTCCGAGCCCGTCGGAGTGGGGAGCGTGAGGTTTTTTCGTTACGGAATTTCTCGATTTGGTCCCCGCGCTCAAGGCCCGCGATAGAAGCTATGCAATAGCTTAAAAATTTGACGAATACGAGCATAAGTGGTCGCTATTTAGATAACCAAAAGGAATTAATTATATTTTCTACGGTAGGGCTCTTTTTAAAGCTTTTGTTCATATATAGAAGCTTTAATATTACGTTACTAATTGGCCATTACACTAGATTCTTGACTGGTTTTATATTTTTGATATACCTAAACGTTAACCCAGAAAAAGAGCTGCCTATGATCAAAAATAGCCTTAATTTTATTCAACGATGTCAATGTCTTAAGGATATTTTTGGATCCATTATAAACTGCTACGTGTAACGGTATGAGTCATAGTATTAATTTGAGGAATCGTTCTCAATAAAAACATTTCCTTCCTTCCTCCGTTATACCTACAAGAACTAGAGTGTTATATAAGAGATTAGCATAATCTGGTATATTGATACGATTTTTTTTATAATTTGAATGTTTTATTTCAAGCTCCAATAAATGAGAAATTGAATTTTTCGTAAGCTTGACTGCACACAAGTTCTGTCATGGGATCCCTTCTTACATATTTGCATAATGAGTTTTTGAAGAATGCCACTGTTCAAACTATTTCAAATATTCTTATATTTTGTCCATATGGCATCATTCCTACTTATCAGCTCATTATTTATACAAAGATAATGATATATTTTATTCTCGTGCCACCCATCAAGCCGTCATTATATGCCCGTATTTTTATTTAATGTAATGTTACATAAAAAAACTATACATAGGTATTTATTAATTAAATTAAATGTCACGACGCAAAGCAACACCTCGTGTTCGTAGCGAGAAATCAAAACGCTTACAATTCTCACCTTCAAACAGCCTCACAAATAAACGGCAAAACTGTATCAAAAAACGAGGAGTTCCAACGAAGACATTACACTACACTTCAGTTGGAAACGAACTTATAATTTACCTTCCCAGTATGAGTTATAGCGGGCGAGGTATAGTAATAAAAACCCTCGTGTTCCTGATATCTGTGGTGCATAAATAAAAGTTGTCGAGTAGCGCTCCGGTACATCTTCGATCACTGATTAGCTGGCTTGCGTGACAAATCCCTATTTGTACGATCATTGTCTTAGAGGCCGTCCAGACGCAGCGCCCGGCTTGCACGCGTCGGCTTGACGGTCAAATCTGTACGGCGTAGAGGCTTGCGCAAACTTTCCTCCTTCCGAGATTTGATCGAGCTCATTCCGTCCGCACGTGTGAACATAACATTATGCTCTCAGAACACACAAGCTGGCTGGATTTTTAATGCAATGTTTTATTCTGCGAAATGTTCGCTATCAAGATGGTGTTTTAATTGATTATTAGAATGTTTACTATCCTTAATATCCTTTCATAAAACACGAATAATGTATTCAGCGGTAATAGAGAATGTCCGTTTAATAAAGGGATAAATTACAATCAATGCGCATGTATAAATAAATAAATCCTTTTTAATACAGCAGTAGCACAAGAATCAATAATAAATTAATACAATAGATTGTTAAATCATTCTAATTTATGGTTGAATTCTAATCGTATGCATTAACGAAGGTATTATAACAAGGCTTTACATATTTGTAACTATTATACTGAAGGTCTTATATAAATCTGATATATTTTTTGTTATTGCAGCCACAAATCGACACATTTCTTACAGTCGACATATCAAACTAATAAACGGTAAGATAGCAAGGGAGGATAGAAATTGATTCGTTATGAGATAGAAATCTCTAAGCTATTATTTATCTGGTGTAGTCTATATCATTAGAGGTGGTTGTTACTAATAACTATTCTCATTATATCATAGTTAATAGAAATAAGTGACAATCATGAATTATGTCTTCTTTTTTCAAGTTTTCGATATTTAAATGAACATGTTTTTTCATTCAATTTATTTTAAGATAATATGTAATCTTTGGTCTCAATCTTTGTGTTTCCAAAACTGCTCCAATTTATAATAAGTATTAAAATCAGTTCTGGACCACTAGACAGACAAACGGATACAAAATATCAAATCGTTGTTGTTATATTTGTAGAGTCCCACTCTGTTTAGTTTCTTATAATGGCTTTTATAATGCCATATATTAAATTATTTTTTTAACAAACTGAAATTTCAGGCACATCAATTGCAAAATTATAATATAACAATACCAATGAGATACCACCTATGACTGAAAACAAAACTCGTATTTATTCAAAAAAACAAAGTCTCATTTCGTCTATTATAACAATAAGTTACTTCAATTTATTACTACATAAAAATCTTGATGTGATTGACAAATAAGCATATTTATCACAAATATAAACGTAAAAATTAAGTATCTAAAAAAGATTACGCACCGACTCTTCTATAGTGAATGCTAATTGATCAAAGAGATAATTTTAAATGGCTACTGATTTATTTAATTTTTAACTATTCCCCTTAAAAAAAAAAGTTGGTAGACACTCGTTTAAATCAATTAATATTCTATTATATCTTATTAAAAAACATATTTGAGCATGCTTGTTTTTACTAATTTTATCGTTTTTGTTTTTATTATTTTAAATTTTTTCTTTATTATTAACGATAAATTCCAATGTCAAGAGTATATGGGAGAGACAGGACTCAAATTTCAGTCAGACAGACTTGTACGGTTTTGACATTTAACATTAATTGGTACTGAGTGGAAAAAAAATGCAGAAATTTTGATCAACGATAAATTCATAACAAAATGGTACCGAAAAATAAATTTTTAATTCTTTCGTTTCTAGAAAAAAGTACCTAAGTAAGTAAAATTTAGTTACTTCAAACCTAAAAGAATATCCCCTTGATTTAGTGACTGATATTTATTGTGACATATCGTAAATTTTATTGATCCAGCTAGTTTACAATTAAATTATTTAACAATCCGAACAAAAGCCAAAAACAAACGAGCATTTTAATGAACGCTCTTTATCACAAGGTCGGTCTGAATTATGAAAACAAAAGGTGTCACAACACAGTTCCTCTAACCTTACACTTAATGAGCAACTCTAACAATGTCTAATTTATTTAGCGTATACTCGGTTTTTATTTAATTTATTCAGTGTGAGAGGAGTGGGCAAGTTCCCGATTGCTGTAACGATACGATAATATCGGCTTACAGGATGTTTGTAGTGCTTTAATTGGCACTCGGTTGCTTGAACGTTTTTGCACCAGCCTTTTATTACTGCCTGATCAGCAGAATGTACATAACGCCTGTGTCTATACCTACATCCCCATCATGTGCTCGATATATAATTGTATTAGCCGTGCGGTTTCACCCGCGGACGAATCCGCACAAAATCAAGTAGGTATCTATAGCTCATGTGTTATTCTGATGTATGGCCTATATTCCTGTAAAGTTTCATCCAAATCCGTCCAAGTGTTTTTACGTGAAAGATTACCTAACAAATATCCATAATTAACAAACATCTATCCATCCATACTTAAAAAATCCTCCTATAAGTCGTTCAATCGGTGTGATTCATTCATCGTAATTTCCTGGATTTAATCAGTTAACCTTTTTGTTTAAGTTGACATTTTTAAAGCGAATTTATCGAAATAATGATAACAAGGTTATTTTTTCTTGTTAGATCTGACTCATTAATACTTTTGTGTTCATTGATGTGGTTTTGAGATATCTATGTATTTTGTTTTTAGTCAGTCAGTCAGTCATTCACAAATCTCTATATATGTATTTAAATTAAATGCGTACTATTAGTTCCACAGTGAAATATTAAAGACGATCAGATTTTCAAGACATCGTAGTCAATTCTTTTATACCTCATTATAATTTCAATCTAATAGCAATGATGATAATTGATAACCATCGTTATTGTTTTTGGAAATAATAAGATTGGTAATTTACTAAAAGGAAAGTCACACACAGCCACAGTCACATCAGAATATATCGATATTTATATCAATCGTTGAGTTTCTTAAATGATCAGCAATAATTAATATGAACAAAATGTTTGGAAATTAATTAATAGATATTAAAATTACAAAAATTAATTAATAACAGGTCTAATGTGATTTGAAAACGTCCCCTTTTTTGCCTGTTTATCCATAATAATTAGCAAGTTTTAAGACTTGTGGTAATTTAATATGTTTTTTGTGATTATCAGCGTGTTGGAATCTACTCAGGTGAAAAACCTCAAAAACCTAAACTCAGACTAAGAAACCAGGAGACATGTTTTATATGCGACTAATAAAAATAACACGTCGTTACATTAGAGTATTACTGATTCAATTAAAATTTATGTAAATTAGGAAGATCTATGCTTCATTCGATATACTTAGTAAGAGAATTAGTGTAAAGTGTTTAATAAATAATCATTATGATTACCATTGGTTATCTTTTCACCGTAGGGATAAGATCTCATTTCAGGGTATAATTTACCATTACAGCAATTGAATACCTTTTTGAACCTACTGTTCATTATATGCAGTTCTCATAAAATATAGAGAATTTAAGGTACCTATAGTCTACTACTCTACTTAATGCAGTGGTGGCTCAGTGGTGAAGACCGTGGACTTCAAGTCGGGGGTTTGAGACCAGGCGGGCGTGCTGATTTGATTTTTTCAATTTATCTGCACATGTTTATAATATTATCACTGCTCGAAATAGACAAGGAAAATATCGTGAGGAAAAAGACATGTCGACTGTCGAAGAATCAAAAAGTTCCACGACATGAGACAACTGCAAACTTGGCCAGCGTGGTGGATTATGGCCTGTACCCCCATAGGAGGACCGTGGGCCGTGTCCCAGCAGTGGGAACATGATGGGCTGATGATGATGAAGATTATACTACTCTTCCAATGTGACTCTACCAATGTGAATCAACTCTAACTTTTGTGATTTACATACTTTCTACTTTACATAAAATTTAGATCTCTTCAGAGAATTTAGACATACCTCGATTTTCCTCGATTAGTTCAAATCCAACCATGTTTTACATGAAGGTATGGGGTAGAATTTACCATACTAGATATTACAAGTTGATAAAAACCACATGTCGATTTCATTAGGCTGTTTTCCACTATTTATTATTAATAAATGTGTAAAAAAATTTAATATTTCATCTTGAATTGTTTCTCACGCTCGCCCAGTTTCGAACGGCTTTCTGCTAGACCACCGCTGCTTTTATTATATTTAGATTTATTTATTTTTATCTAAATACTTTTATAACGTGTGCTAATAGCGCAGCTAATGGTATTAAGTGCAAATTTACGATTGGATGATCTATATTCTATATTAATTAGTATTCATATGTTTTTCCATTAGAGGGTACTATAGGCCAGCTGCTATAATGACTTGCATCGATTTATAGAAGGAGTTTAGGATAATAGTAGCCCAAGGTCATTTTTGGTCGGTAGTCGGTTTCGACCATCGTTTTTTAAAATATTCCATTTAGGTAAGCACATAGATACTAGTGTGCGTGTGTCGTCAATAATTGTGGCTGAGATTGAAGAATTGATATTAATTTTATTATTTTCCCACACTATTAAAAATATAATAAAATATTAAATAATGGAAATGCAGTAAATTAATACTTAGGTAAAATGATGAAATTGTTAATGCTAATAATTTTTGTTTGTTCTGAATGTCATCTGATAATTTATTTTATGTTCTATTGATTTTGAAAATTGACAAAAAATTAACATATTATTATAGAAAATATAAAATGTAGGTATATGAGACTTTTGTGTTATTTTTAATTTTAAATATTTATTTGTAAAAATATAACCTAATTAAAATTAACCGCAACCTGTCTTTCTGTTAGATTCGTGAATCTAAACTTTGATTTATGATCGTAACGAAACTAAAATTTAATGTTTCGCGATAAACACAAACATAATCCATCCATCTTAATAAACTTGTTTATCAACATTAATTTAATTAGTAGATATCTATTTTTATACAATCATTTAAAATTTTAAAATTAACATTATTTTAAATGCAAATTAATTATGGTGGAATATCCAAAAATTTCCTTTTCTAAAAATAAAAATCTAGTTTCGATACAAGCGAAATTTGTGCGATTATTATGTGTATTTTTATAAATAAAAACACATTAGATATTTTGTAACGGGTTATCAAACCCATTCTCAGCTTGACACTAGATTTTTAATAAGTGGTCTATAATATTTATGATCTTTATTGACATTTACGAATTCTTATCTAAACAGCTCCATATTTAATGAATATGAAATCACCAAAGAAATAAACAAGCAAAAAATAAACAAGCAAAAACAATGAGTAATAAACTAACTCCTATATTGAAACAAAAGCCAATGTCATAATTTTTGACGGGTAATAATTATGTTCCTAACACTTGTTTGAATATTACAGCGGCTAATGTACTAATTAATTGTTTGTATGTTGATGGAATCATATGTACGATGACGTTCTAACATCGTGAGAAGATTTTTAAATCATTAGTCACGTTTTGTATTCAATAAAATTGTTTGTTTCTTAAAATAGGCTTCTTTTTCTTTCCAAAAATTTCACGAATTAAATTGAGGATATGTATATAATATGAAGATGGTTGATTGTGTTTTTAAATACTGTATGCCCAGTTAAACACTGTTTTGAAAAAAATTGCTTAAGAACAGTAATAATGAGTGCCAGGTAGAGTTCCGTGTGCAATGTCCACTAAAATTTTAATTAGGTGTGAAAATATTCATAGAGTTATGACAAACAATGCTTGCAGTAAGTACAGTAGTAAAACGGTGACGCTTTGTATATCATTCGTTTTATCTCTCTAATCAAGATTCTAAATATATTTTATACAAACATGTTAATGCCATAATTACTCGGCTCATATTGTGTTTAAATGAAAATCGTTTTAGATTTATGTTCAAATAAAGTTAAAAGGGCACCCTAACAAATCAACAAAAGTGAACAAAAAACGAGGAAACAATTAATAAGAATAACTTAATTCCGAACGGTTCAAATATTTTGACACACGTAATATAATAAGCGGATTAAGCGAATAAGATACACAAAGAAACGCTAACAAAGCGTTCCCCGACCCCGAACATTAAGAAATCAAAATATGATAGCGGCGACTTCCCTCGGCCATAACTCAGGAATGATCCTCCTCGTCCATATTCCGATGGCCGTACAATGGATCGGACAACACACAGTTGAGCGCCGCAAATACCTTAAATGGATATAAATCATCGGCATAGCGGAAGTGCGTTGGCTGCCGGCGCGCGGCGGTCAGCCCGGCAATAACGGTTGCGTCTCCCGGCATTTTCAGCGATACAGATAAATTAAATACCAACACACCCCGGCGGGACAAACAGAAGAGCGCTAGGAATGTCCGAATAAATTTTTTGATAAACGCACCGGAAGCCACGGCTATTACGTGACACTGCCCCCGTTCCGTCTCAGCTTATTGTTTTTCACCAAAAACATTTGGGGAATTTCGAGTGACTATCCAAACCGGCATACGGGATGCGCGCCGCTTTGAATCGATTAGATCCGAGGCGATAGCGGCCGCCTAATAGGTCAGTTTTGTGTCGGAATTAATCAAGCATCAAAGGGCTATGAGTGTAATCGAACGCCAAACGGTGCGGGTGCGTCGTATATCTCACTAATTAATGGATTCGCTAGAAACCTTTCGGTCACAAAGGACACCGCTCGGGAAATAATCTCCAGCTTTAATACGGCTCCTCGGAAGGCACATGTCGTGTGGAAATTGTCTCCAATTGTTCTTCCATTTACATTATTCGATCGCATGAGCTCGGTATAAAGCAATATTAATATCTTTGCCTCCATAAACAAGTAGTCGACGATGATAATTCAAAGACATAAAACAATGCTTTATCTACGATCGAAAGGCAGCCCCTAGAGAGTTTAGTGTGAAATGTGTTCGGAGACACCGTTTAGTAGCGTAATGCGCGTGACTGTCGTACAAATTATGCATTTCGGAGACAAGTCGATTTTATTGCCGCGGAAGTGACGTCAATAAACCACAGTACACAACTTTAATGTTCGGCTCGTATAATTTCCGATCGGTTCCTCAGAGATATACATCAAGCTTTGCACGGAATGTAAGACACGAACAAAAACATGGTAATATCAATTTCTATAATGTCGCAAATATACCCCTAAAATTTACTTACTTTCTTGTGCGTAACATTAAAATGGGATAAAGTGGGAAATCAATTTTCACGCGTAATATTTCTTTCCACAGGAAAACAAGCGCCCATAAGTTAAATCTAAAAAGTGATCATACGCGAGAACGCCCCAAATATAAATGGACTGTGACATTCGCTCCCATAACGCCCTAAGAGATTTCGTATCGACTCAAAAAATGATATACTCCGCACCTTATATTGAACGCGAAATAAATCGTATACTTCCTTTAAGTGCCAATAAAAGTTGGAGTAAATCATAAAAGTATCACTCCTCGAGAAACGTCTATAACAAGTGTGTTATTGCAGAATAATTCAGTACCAGAGGAGGGATCGGTGAAGGATGGCTCCCTCAAGAACCGCGCGGCGCTCGACCAGGAATTCCCGATGCTCTATCAGAGCCTTCAATTATTTATCGGACCCATGTCTACTTTTCATTTTACTCCTTTCCACGGCACGCTTTCAGCGGAAAATAAACGTGTCACCCCGTTGGGATACGGTTACATGAATAGTGGTCTATGACTGTTAACTGTATCGGCCGCTGCTGCGATGACATTGACAAATGGCTCGTGTTATTTTAATTATAAGCTATTGGCGTTATGTTTCAAGGGAAATTTGCGGTATAACCGACAATTGGAATTGTATGTTACGGTAACAATCATAATTGGTTGAATCATTCCAGCGGTATAATGAATGTGGCTATAATTCTTATTGCCCTGACTTGCAGCGTCGTTCCCTAGTTATAGTGGGATGCCTTTTATCATATTATTATGGTGTTTTGTTGGTTTAATTATAACGTTATAGTTGGCAAAACGTTTAATGGAGAGTAATTTATTTCTGGATAACCTAGTTTTATCACTTCACTAAATATGTAAATAACATTCAGAATCGAAATAAAATATTCAAAAGCACAGAATAAACGGAACCTAATTATTTCCAATAAAGTTTATATTTCACTAGACGTCTGTAGAGAAATAAAAAGCACATGTTAAACTCGATGCAAAGTTTTACGGCGTCAAAAGGGAAACTATTCGTGCAATCATAATATAAAACTAATATTACTGAATAAATCAAACGCAAAATTTATATTTACCGTTCGCTATAAATTATACCATCGCGGTAGCATTTGGGGATACATAAAATTTTATGTTATCTTTTCACGTGTAAGTTTCGATTTTTAGTTTAATAGGCTGTAAATATTGTAAATTTTGTGACTCGCTGTGTGTAGTTAATGGCCAAGTGATAAGATAAAAGATGTAAAAAGGAACGTATTCAGAACATATTCTGACTGTGGTTACTTGTGCGAGATCATTTTAGGAAACGCAATTCTACTACTTGGAATTAAATAAAACATTTTTTTTTGTTTCTATTAACAAGTATCTGTATGGAATATTGTGTTTTTTCCTGTTGTTGTAACAAATATTTAAAAAAAAATACCTGAATGTCTCGCATTTTTGGCTAATTTATAATATTATTGTAATTAATTGTGGTCATTACATTAATTTAAATATTATGCTGGTTGGTAAATATACGCAAATGTTTGCAAAAATACATAGTTTGAATATAATAATATAGTAACTTATGTAAACGTCATATTACTAATTAGTAAATTATACTTCTGATGTTTTTAAAATAATGGATATGCGGGTGTTGTTAATTATGTTAATAATAATGTGGACGCACAAAAAAAGTTTTTCCACAATAATATAAGTCAGCCATACGGGGAATATTTATGTATAAATATTATATTTTTTTAATGATAGCATGTAGGTATGTATATTTTTTGTTGTACACTATATTTTTGATGGATTGTAACTTCGGTTATATTGATATAATAAGTTAATTGTAAGGGTAAAACGTTTAATTATAGAGACATATTGCTTAGGCAGCTCGGTTAGTGTAGAGTGTAGACCAGCCTATTGACCAGTAAAAAAACTTCTCTAAGGCGGGTTCACACAGAGCGAGCAGTCTCGAAGCATGCCATAGAGCAAAAAAGATTTAAAAAAAGTAGAAATAATAAACCGTTTTATATCAGAGTTGTAACGCGGTAGGTGGGCAGTAGCCTCAATGATGACACCACGGTGGATGTGTGGCAGAAAGCGATGATAATGACACGCTATCGGTCCAAAGGGCGCACAACTACGCGACTCGAATGCCGATGTGGGTGTAGAGCTATGGATATATAGACGCGTAACGTTGTATGATAATAAGATAAAACCAATTTGTTTTTTAGTTTTGATTGAAATTGATTTTAATATACAAAAAAAGTGAAAAATGAGTACCACTTGATATATATTTCACTGATTCGTCACTGAGATATTATATCTCAAATTTTTCATCAAAAAGAAAATTCAATTTTGTAAATTCATAACATGATAGACGTTATGTCATTAACATTTTAAATAACCATTTTTTTAATAATACACCAATGGACATTTTTGAAGTGCCATTTTATTCTGCTAATATTTGTTGAAACCAAAATAGTACACACCACACTGTAGAATTGACGTTTTTATCCTATACCAATTTTATAAAGCTGAAGCTGGATTGGATTTGGGTAGTCCATTTATAGAGCTAGGCCACATTAAAGTAACGCGACAGTATCGCTAAAATGGCAAAAAAAAAACATTCCTTTTGAAAAAATATGAAGTTTGTGTCATCTTGACCATGAGGATATAACTTGGCCCGCTTTCTCTAAGACTTATTAAATTATGAGAGTCAATCTATCAATAATTATAAAAATCGCATCCAATCGTTGCGTACTTTTAAAGATCTAAGCATACATAGAGACGGATAGAGGCGACTTTGTTTTATACCATCTAATGCAGCCGCGTCTATACCATCTTAACCCAGTAAATAATATAAAATCGTAGCGATACTTACTCAGTGACATGGTGAAGAGGGGAATCTTAAGCAATAGTAGGATTGGAGATCTCCGGAGGTCACGTACAGACGATACCGAATTACCCGCCGGCGCAAACTGATCCTTATTGTAGCGAGGAAAATATAAAGCAAAGAGGTTTTATTGCGCTGCGAATTGTATGAGTTCATCAGGACCGCAAATGCGTTGAAGATTCCTTTGTGATTGTTGATTTTGGTTAACATGGTATACCTACTTTGCTGTACTGGTTTAGGATTATATTCTCTGTGGCTATAGTATCTAGTGTCTTCTGTATACTGTGGTAATAGGCCAAGTTAATTCTTGTGTGGTAGACAATTTTGTTATACTAATTTAAAGTACGGTACTGTCCTATACAGGGTGTCCCAGAAGTCGACGTCAAGCCGAAATTTTCTGAAAGGTAATGCCACACCAGTTATCAGAAAAAATTGAAACAAAAAAATTTAAGTCATGTATTTTTTAAGTTATGGATTTTTTATTTAATTCCAGAAAATGTACACCATGTGACAGTTTTTTCATTCCTGTTGTTACAAATATTTACTTTTTGCCAATTTTTTTTCTCTTACGTCATCCCGAATAGTGCTTTATGTAACCTGTGATCCTAAACCCTGTGCCGATCACTCCAACTTGTAGGAAAATGTCATTTTATACCGTACCAAGTTTTCAAAATTAATTTTTCACACTACTTCAACTGATCGTCCTGAAAAAAAATGTACTACTCCAGTTTGGCAAGTAGCTTTAAAAGTTAGCGCATTTAATAAGGATTCTAACGCGGTATAACACTTACTCCATTATATCTTAAATCGGCCATAAAAAAATTTTTTGTTTAACAAAATCTGTTTTTAACAATTTCTTTGAAATTACAAAAAAACTATTCTAGTGTACCCAAAGCGTTCCTAATGAGCACAGCGTGGTTTAAATAAGATGGAGAGAGACATTCCATAAAGTGTGAGCGAGACAGATAGTGACGCTTATGACATACTGACGCAAATAAGTGAACTAGAGTAAAATAAAACTAGAGTAAAAGTTTCTTTTTTATGATTAAATTTATTACTTTTTTTTACAAAATATGTTCAAATTTCCGTTCTTCAGCTGCAATACAAGCTCGACATCTCCTTAAAAAAGATCGTGAAATCAGGCGGCCAAATCTTCCATTATTTACAAATTCTACTACTTCCGCTATTCTCTGTCTAAGCTATTCTACATTTTTAATTGACTTGGAATAGACTTTTTCCTTTACTGCTCCCCAGGAAAAAAATCTAGAGGATTTAAATCGGGTTAAATCGGGCGGGCCACGAGATTGTACCAGCCCGCCCTATCCATCTGTCTGGATATTCCTCATTAAGGTGTTCTCGAACTAAGTGGCTGTAATGCTTATCTGTCTCGTTCACTTATTTGCGTCCGTATGTCATAAGTAGTCTATCTGTCTCGCTCACACTTTATGGAATGTCTCTCTCCATCTTATTTAAACCACGCTGTGGTCATTAGGAACGCTTTGGGTACACAATAGTTTTTTGGAATTTCAAAGAAATTGTTAAAAACAGACTTTGTTTAACAAAAAAATTTTTTATGGCCGATATAAGATATAATGGAGTAAGTGTTATAGTAAGTGTTAAGTGTTATACCACGTTAGAATCCTTATTAAATGCGCTAACTTTTAAAGCTACTTGCCAAACTGGAGTAGTACATTTTTTTTCAGGACGATCAGTTGAAGAAGTGCGAAAAATTAATTTTGAAAACTTGGTACGGTATAAAATGACATATTCCTACAAGTTGGAGTGATCGGCACAGGGTTTAGGATCACAGGTTACATAAAGCACTATTCGGGATGACGTAAGAGAAAAAAAATTGGCAAAAAGTAAATATTTGTAAAAACAGGAATGAAAAAACTGTCACATGGTGTACATTTTCTGGAATTAAATAAAAAAATCCATAACTTCAAAAATACATGACTTAAATTTTTTTTTTCAATTTTTCTGATAACTGGTGTGGCATTGCCTTTCAGAAAATTTCGGCTTGACGTCGACTTCTGGGACACCCTGTATATAACCAACGTTTGGTTTATATTTTCATGATTCAACTATTAGAGTCATATATAACACTAGAGCTTTAGACGTAACAGGGATGTGATTGCGATTTTAAATACACTCTACATTACTCTACTTTTCTTGATTTCTCATGTTGGTTATTCTCGTGGTGCAATGTTTTATGTTCCATACACATTGGTTTAAAATCTTTAAGTATTTGGGCGCTTTGAAAGTACCATTGGGGCAAGTCTACGTTGATCAGAAATAATATCTATTTTAAAAAATCAATAAAATCGTAGTTAAGAAGAAAGCTAATAGACATCAATTTTAATAATTAATGCCAAAAGGAACTGAAATTATCGCACTAATTGTGAAATAATATAAATACTTCTCTATAATTACGTTCTCTTTTGTTTTCCCTATTTTCTCTTTTCTATGGTTACACAATATAAAAAAGGTTACAAACATAGTGTCCAAAAACTTTTATTTTAGCTGGTTTCGCGCACTGTTAACTTAATATTCGTTTGAATACGGTTCGTTATAAAATTTAAACCAGCTTTCAAGTTTCGTTTAAAACATTACGTTTTTGTAAGTACTAACAAAAACTATTTATTCGATAAATATATTTGTCGCTATTTGTCACACGTGTAACGGGAGCTAACATGATTATTTATTGTATTTCTGTGTTAGTGCATCTAACTGTAAACTATTTATGAATAAATGTTTTATCGGAAAATATACGTGCAATTTTTTTTTTCTGAGTCGACTTGGAAAAATAATAGGAATAAGTATATTTTCAAAGTAGGTATATTTCTTCCAATTACCGGGATTGAACTAAGTACCACAGTGCACATTCACTTACTGTATACATTCCTTACAACCCAGTACTTAGCACACCAGTCTCATAATTTGTTATCGCAAAACCCTTATATTTTACACTAGCTTTCCGCCGGCGGCTCCGCCCGCGGTTTCAAAGAAAAACTCGCATAGTTCCCGTTCCCGTTGAATTTCCGGGATAAAACCTATCCTATATTACTCGTGGATAATGTAGCTTTCGAATGGTGAAAGAATTTTTAAAATCGGTCCAGTAGTTTATGAGCCTATTCATTACAATCAAACAAACAAACAAACAAACAAAGTTTTCCTCTTTATAATATTAGTGTAGATAATTTATATACGTTTAACGGAACGTAAAAATTACCGACTGCAATATTAACACTTCGAGGGCCACCCCTCTTTGTGGAAAATCTTGGGTAATAAGTTTAACGCTGCCTTTTAAAATCTAATTCAAACTTTATAGAATAAACTCGCCCCTTGGAAGGGGTCTATATTATTGTGTACACATCTGTGACGGTGAGGGTATTGGATAGACATATTTTTAGATTTAACTCATAAATTACTCCAATCCAATTGGTTTACGCGCGTGTGAGAATTAGGCTATTTTGTTTGCGATGCGGTTGTTTATTACCTTTATAGGGGAGGTAAATAGATTAGTGAATAAAGCGTTTTATTTGATTCCGCTAAACGTTTAACTATGCTCAAGTTTAGTACAGTTTGTTTGCGGTTTGAGAAAGTTGAGCGTACCGCGCGGTTTGAATTTGTTTATAGTTGAATAAAATATTATTGATACGAAATTTCTAAGTTATTTTGAACCAATATATATTTGAGTTAAGTGTTTATACCATTCAGGATATGTAGTTCACGAAGTAGAGAATGCATTCTATAATAATTTTCGTTATTAATAAAAAAAGCTCGAATACATATTGTGATTAAAATATTCAATTTCTCTAAAAGTTTCGTAGTTTATTAGACATCTGATACTGTGTGATACTGTATACGCCACAGTCACACATACTATAAGTATTAACAAACTATTATAATATTATACCAATAATTAAAAAAAAACTCTTACAGCACTAAAGAGCACGAGACAAATCCATCATATTACATCAATAGAAGAAAATACTGATCATTGTCACATCTGCTATTATCCAGGCGTAATAAAAATTAACGGTTCAATATTAAATATAATCGTTTCCTTCTATCGGAAGTAGTAATAACTCATCTATTTTACTACACTCCATCCAGTCATCAATCGTGACAAAATAAAAAACGTATATCATAATTTAAAAATTATTTCATGAACATAAATTGAGGCAACTATAACGGTAGTAAAATGAAACTGTCACTACAATTTTGAGCACAGATTGTCACACTAATACTGGATCTAAGAAGGGTTGACCCCGTTTACCATTCGTCACACAGTTGCCGGCAAACAGCGGTTCAAATTTTTTAAATTGGATTTTTATTGTCTTTAATCTTATAGAATGAACGTCCAACGTTTTTATATGAGTCTCACTTAAATACGGTGTGAATAGTAAACACGTAATTCTTAGCATTACAAATTTTGCAACTCATTTTCATAATCATATGATTTTAAGCAGTTTTAAAAGTAAAAAACATGTCGCTAATAGAATGCGACTCATAAAATCAAATCATTCTAAAGTGTTACTAATTTTATGTTGTTTATGATCAAAAATAAAAGTTATGCCACATTTACATAAAAACAACAAACAAGCCTTGAATTTTCGTAGGAATTATTTGATGTGTCTATAAATGTTTGATTAAAAATCGTAAATATAAAATAAATTACTTTTTTTATAAATAATGTTATATTTCGCTCCATTATGCTACCTCCAGACATAAAAGAATGTTAATTAATAAGGAATTTTCAATTTTTTTAAATTTTAATGCATTACCAACGCACTAATAAAAACGATAAGGATTATAACTTTAAAGTGTTGTTGTATAATAAAATGGAACAACATAACAAATTGAATATATTAAATTAATACATTTTCATTTAGTTCATAAGTTTAGTTCCAAGATTTAGCAATTACGATTTCATGAAACATCAAAACAATAGTTACACAATACAAAACATTAATAACGGGACTCCGTTTCAACCCCTGATAAATAACGACCTCTTAATTTCTACAAGGATGGTAATATAGCGCAATTAAGTTAGAGAATTCGAGTCCTTATTTATAAAGGATACGGTTGATTATGCCGTAGCATTATTTCTGAAATTGCATGCTAAACGTGTCTATGGATAAAATTAAAATTGCTCCATAGTTTATTGGGGCAACTAACTGCCTATAATGTGCATAAATACTCTGCCTATGAGTGCGCATAAAGTGTTAGTTGAACATTTAATTGCTGTTCTCTTCAAAGGCAGCGGTAAAGAAATGAATGGAGGTGACTTCCTCTGAGCATGTGATATGAATTTTTAATTGGGAATATCTTTAAAAGTTGTGGTGTTATTCAGCGTTGAGTCACATTTCCTTATAACATTGTAATGCTTGTTATGAAATCTAATCACGGATTTTTATTTTTGGTAGCTTATTACGTTTATCAATTGTTTTGCTTTCGAATAAAGTGACAAAATGAAAGTTGAACGAAAATATAATATTATTAATTATTATGCTTCTTATTGAGACTAACGATGAATTCACAAAAGGTCTGGTTTTAAAGGATGTGGTAATATAGGTAAACATCGAGAATCGTACATCTAACAGAAAAACACAATCACAACAAAAAACTACATTATTAATTATGCAAATAAATAATATTATAAGTGGGTTTATAACATCCTCTAAGCTGTGGTCACATATAACCGGTTGTGCATACGCCAACTTATATATAAAAAACTGTATTTAGCCTAAGTACACATGTAACGACCTTTTGTGATCCTTAAATAAAGAAAATAAAATAAAAAAATAAAATAAAAACACATCGTCGACGGTTTTACACGAATATGTTATTTGTTAAGTATCATGTTAATGTCCAATTTATTATTAATTTCTTGGCGATAAAAACTCAATTTTTCTAAATTTTAAATTCGACTGACCGGATGGCTTGGTTGGTAGTGAGTTCGATTCCCTTATTTCTGTAATGAACATAGATATTTGCTCTGTGTCTAGGTGTTAATTATCTATACAAGTATTTATTTAAAATTATAACATAGGTTTGTTTATCAGCCATCTGGTTTCCATAACACAAGCGAAAGCTTAGTATGGGATCAGATCGATCCGTGTGAGAAAATTGTCCCGAAATATTTAATTATTATTAAATACATATTTACGCTACACCGTGTCGCGACCGGGCCGTGCCCCAACCGTACTCCGTCCGGGGCTCGTTCAAACATTGTATATATAATATATAGATACCTTTTGGATGAAGTGCCTGCCTGAACGTGACTCGGACGGGGTCCGCGCGGGGCACGGCGTTGAAATTTGTATGTAGGTAGGTAATTGTTTCATTTGTTTCCCGGCACAGCCCGTCCCCTGCACGGTGAAGTAGATTCATGCTTTAAACTACTTTATTTAGTATTTTACGAGATAGATGTTTAAGTTTGATAGATAGAGAAGGATGAACCCCAAGGCGACAAGTTTCGCGTCACATAGTTACGATTTAGTTCGCAGTTTTAAACTTCCCTGCGCTTTATTTTTAACCCTAGAAAGATAATCTACGTCCGAGAGACGTATCGCGAAATTAAATTTCGTTCTATTTTTTTTATTATTAATCGCAGCGCGCTAGCTGCGCGAGTCAACTCGGTCGGTGGCCGGAGCTCGCGCTGAGTGATGGTGGCAACACGGTAAGTACGTTCAGTAAAAAGATATACCTATGCCGTACGTCCGCGAGACGTATGATTATCTTTAATGCAACTTTTGCAAATTATTTGAACTGATTGTTTATTGTTATTTACACTTATTTGTTATTATTTTCAGGTATTAATTAATATTATATTATAATGGCAAACCGAAGGGTGTTGGATAGTTCTCAAATTGAGAACTTTTTAAATCAAAGTGAAGAAGAAACGTCATCAGAATGTGAAAGCGAATGCGAAGATAACCTCTTGGAAGACGATGTGCTGACACTGAAGACGAATTCGTCGATGAAGCTGTGGATATACCCGACGTCTCTGCTGAAGACTATTCAGACTCTACTGCCAACCAATTTTGACCAAATGTGTTCATCAATGTCATGCTCCAGAAAGACGAACAGATGGCCAATGGCTGTACTTTATGACATTTTCAACATAGCCTTTGTAAATTCGTACGTGATATATTGTTCTAATATTCTATCAAAGAATGAAAAGCCTCTAAGCCGTAAGAACTTTATGAAAAAACTAAGTACAGATCTCAATTTACCTTGGATGGAAAAAAGGTCAGAGATGCCAACTCTGAAAAGGACTGTGCGGCAAAATACAGAGGTTTTGCTGCTAATGCTAATGCAAACAGTTCGGCAAGAAGAGCCGCCTGTAAAAAAAAGAGATATTGTTCGTACTGTCCATCTAAACTCCGCAGGATGTTGAAATTATCATGCGTGAAGTGCAAAAATCCCGTGTGTGGAGAACATAACAACGTTGTGTGCCATGTGTATTTAATAACCGAAAATTAAAATGCTGATTATTGAAATAGGTATTGTATACGTTAATTTAAGTGAAAAAGTACCAAATATGCAAATATACAGACTGAAAGTGATTTTATATGTTCCTATAGAAGATAAGTTAAGTTTTTGCTAATGTGTCAAGAAGTTTACGATTTTTGTTTGTAATTTGTCAATTAAACTTTATTTTCGATAATTTATCGTTTTATTTTCTTTAATAGAATATAAACATTTACTTAAACCTATAAGGTTTGACAAAAATTCTATAGCCTTACTAAAAATCTTAATTAACTAACATACGTCTGACAGACGTATGATTATCTTTTACGGTAGGTGCTATATGATTATCTTTCTAGTAGTCCGGGATCCATCGCTCATTAATTTTGCAAGTGATTACTATCAAGCTAATTTTTCGTGAGTAGCTTTATTTTGATGAGATGCCCAATAATTTCATGTACGAAACTCTCGATTGTGGTAGCTAACAGAGGAAACAAGGATAAAATATTTTGATTTGATGGTTCTCAAATATTAATTACTAACTGAATGTTTTTTTTTGTTCAATCTCAAGATAATTATCTAAATTATTCGAAAAAAATATTTGTCCTACAAAATCTATGGTTTGATCAAAGAGTCCCCCTTTCCAATGTGTATCGATAACGAGGTCATCATAAATGATTACTAACCAGCTGATTTTTTTATTTTCACTTATTTAATACTTATATAATTCAACAGACATATTGTCCTACAAATTGCGTAATAAATATTTGAGAACCGTCAAATCAAAAATTTTTATCCTTGTTACCTCTGTAAGCTACCACAATCGAGAGTTTCGTACATGAAATTATTGGGCATCTCATCAAAATAAAGCTACTCACGAAAAATTAGCTTGATAGTAATCACTTGCAAAATTAATGAGCGATGGATCCCGGACTATAGGGTTAATGTGGATGGATGATAAATGATTAAAGCATGGAGCAATTGGCTTTTGGTTTGAGATAAAATTATTTGTACGTGTACCTAGGTCCTTATTGATTAGTAGAGAATTTATTTTTTGGCATAAATAGCTCTACCTACATGTACGTCCGACGCATAGAAATCTAAATAACATCTTATTATTTAGATTTCTATGGTCCGACTAATTAAGCTATACCTACACGGTTTTCAGTGTTAATATTTCTCATAAGCTTTATTTATCTAAACAACGTTTCTCAACTAAATTATCAACAAATGTATGACACATATTTTCATAAAAGTAAGTATAATTTTCAATATTTTCTAAATCTATAATTTTAGTTCTAGGAAATAAAACGCATTTATTAGAATAAACCAGAGCTGTCGTTTTGCTATTTGTAAATAAATATTTAATTAGTATCAATATATTAATTAAAATATTTATTTCTCGTTGCAGTATAATCAAGGTATAAATGCAAGGCCGATTTATTGCTAAAATTTTAAAATTAAACTTAATTACCGAAACTTGCGTTGTCATTATTAAAAAATACATTTTAATTTATAATTAAGTATATTTATTTATTTATCAATGTTCCATTTGCAATGTTATACCTACTAAGCTTTTTAGTGAGTAGATATATATCTACAATATAAATATACCTAGTAAAAAATATTCATTTGGATTGTAATCGTTTTTTTATAAAAACTCATTTTTATTTAAGTATGTAGGTACTGCTTATGTTCTCAATCTCGGTTATTTTTGGTCTAAATTAAACATAATATTCCGATTAATATTAATATAATTTGTATAATTATATGCACTATTGATAAACTTTGTTTTTGTAAAACAAGAATTAGCACTTTATATTTGAATATTATAAATAAAAATAAATAATTAATATTGACGTAATACATGAACGGGAGAAATATTTCAGTATTTATTATTTAATATGCAATAAGCAAGTACAAAATTAGATAATTACTTCGTCAATTTACGTGATGCTAATTGAAATAGGTATGTAATTTTATATACCGGTACAATAATAATCATTTATGTGACTAATAATTATGACCTTGTTAGTTTGTACTATTTTACGTTTAATTAACTTGACTATACGGAGTCTCATAAGTCACAAACTTTTATGAATGGAAGAAAAATTTAATAAAGAACTTTTACAAATAGTAATTGTTTGTGGAAGTGTTCTTAAAGCGAGATGCAGGAGTATTGGAGTTTCGAAAAACAATCGGGAAGTTTTACCGCTTCCCAGATCCGAAGTTAATCGCCGTTCGGTTGCAACAAACTGGGAATACAAAATATTCCCGATCTTAACGTTTTAAGAGAAACTGTTACGTAATTATCGAACATAATGAAGATAACAATGTTTATGTAATTGTTTATAGGAGTTTCTGTGATCATATTATAGTTTACGAGAGGTTTAATTACTTTAAAGATGGTAAAGGATCTAACCGCTGTCTTTGTTACATTGATGGTTTTTTTTTATGTCAAATCCAGCAAAAGAGCAGGGGACTCACCTTCTGCAAGGTTGTCGCCGCCCATGAGCGTTCGCAGTGTCAGGGACTCTACAAGCTTTTTGCTGGTTTTTAAGAGAGGAATAGGCTTTTTTCTTGAAGGTGCTCATGTCGTAATAATTAGGAAACACTGAAGCTGGTAACTTATTCCACAACTGCGTAGTTCTTGGCAGGAAATGTCTACAGAAACGCACAGTAGACGAACGCCATGCATCCAGGTGGTGTGGATGGTACTTTAATTTGTGTCGTGCAGTGCGGTTGTGGAATTGCGCGGCGGGTATTAATTTAAATAGTTCATCAGAACACTCCCCATTGTAAGAGCTAGCGCGCACCACGACTTTATGCAGCGTGATTATTTTATCGCAGAAATACAACGTATGAGTTACTATGACAATGCGCGCACATGCGATTAAATAATCGCAGCGATTTTAAAATTGTGATTTGTCACATTTTGCTGCGACTGCTCGCGACGCGATTGTCGCGAAAATGAAATGCAGAATATGAAATTGTATGGTACCGCGCGCACTGCGATAATTAAATCGCACACTCGGACCCGGCCGGCACTTCACTTGTGTTTTGTCTGTCCAACAGTAAACATCGTAGCTTAGAGCTAAGCATCGTAGTGGTATAGGTAGGTACTGTTTGGTAAACATAAACTCAGTATTCTGTCAAAAGTTTGAATTTATTTATTTATTTAACACTTTATTGTGCAAGAAACAAAATATACATAAAGGTTACAATAATAAAAAATAAATAAATATAAAAGCACAAAAGGCGGCCTTTTGGCGGAATTTTCATTCTATAATAGCCAAAGAATTTTTTGGATACATCCGAAGTTCATTATATTTCTGATAAAAGAAACCTTTGACAATTCTATCTGCTGTAAAAGGATGAGTCCAATATTGACGAATTTTCTTTTTTTTTTTTTTTTTCTTCTTATCCTCTGAAGTAGTAAATAAAGACAAGCAACTTGTACGAAATCCATGATGAAAGTGAGTAATGATCACTATTAAATTATCGCTGTGCGCGCACCGTACTCTCTGCAATTTTCTACAGCGCGATTTTGAAATCGTGTCGCAAAAATTAAAATCGTGGTGCGCGCTTGGCCTAAATACGGTAAAATACGCACAGCGATGTAACGTCACGTCGCAGCGCGAGCGGATCCAGCCGATCGGTGAGCTCGGGTCGGTCGACGATTCGAGTGGCTCGACGTTGAAGGCGGTCAAAAGGAAGTAGCTGGTATTGGGGTGCTCCAGCCCAGAGGTGAGAACAGTAGGTACTCCATATGTGGCCTAACTTGGGCCTTGTAAAGTTGAAGGTGATGAGCTGGCGTGAAGTACTGTTTCGCTCTTGCGAGCACCCCTAGCTTCTTTGAGGCTAATTTAGCCTTATCTTCCAAGTGACCCCTGAACTGAACGTCGCTCGCAATGTCGACCCCGAGGATTCCGATACTAGGCGTGGCCTTGAGAAGAGTGTTCTGGAATTTAGGCGTGATGACAAAAGGCTTCTTTTTAGCAGTAAAAGCGCAAACTTGTGTTTTGGAGGGGTTGAACTCAACTAAATTATTATGCCCCCATGTTGAGATTTCGTCGAGAGATTTCTCAATTTTGAACACAAGTTCTTTCCGGTGTTGGTCCACTTGCTCCTGAGAGATATTTGCAACGCCGGTATAAGCGGCATCGCCCGTGCTATCGTCCGCATAACAATGTATATCACGTATTTGCAACATATCATTGATGTGCAAGAGGAATAGCGTCGGCGACAACACGCAGCCCTGTGGAACACCAGCATTCACAGGCATGGGTACTGAGCATGATCCGTCGACAACAACCTTGATGCTTCGCGCTGTGAGGAAACTGGCGATCCAGTTGCAAAGTCTCTCAGGAAGGCCGTACGAAGGCAACTTGGAGAGTAGCCCCTTGTGCCACACCCTGTCAAACGCTTTCGCTACATCTAAACTAACTGCCATGGCTTCCCCCTTACTCTCAATTGCTGACGCCCATCGATGTGTTAGGTAAACTAAAAGATCACCAGCTGAGCGGCTGTGACGAAATCCGTATTGATGATCACTTAACAACTGATGATCTTCTAGGTACCGCAACATCTGGCAGTTGATGATAGAGTCCATCACTTTTGAGAATAAGGAGGTAACAGCAATCGGCCTGTAGTTTTTTGGGTCAGAGCGTAAGCCTTTCTTAGGTATTGGGTGTATTAAGGCAGTCTTCCAAGAGCCTGGGACTTTGCTTGAGGTATAAGAACACCGGAACAAGCGCGTTTTTTAATGTTTGATTAGATAAACCAATATTTACATTAATTAATGGTCATCGTATTTTTGAGTGGATACTTGATATAACTGGGAGTTATAATGAGAGTCTTTCTTTACAAGGAAAATGCTATTTTTGGCTAGTCTCACAGAATACTTAATTAGTAGATTTAGTAGCTAACGCTACTAGTGTATTTTTATTTTTTGGTTAGTTTGAAATACTTACATTTTATATGCTTAAGTTTAATGAGATGCAAATGAGCATTCAGCACTATAGTCTTGATGTCTTATCGATGTAATTAATAAGATTTAATTCTGGTAATAATAACCAACATTAAGTTCCATTGTGGATACTAATACCAATAATATACTTTTACAATGAATTTTTAAAGAAAACGGTGTAGCTTAGAATTACATTTATATATTTCACCAAAGTAACAAGTATTAATATTATAAAGCACTTACAAATCGAATCAATATACTTACACAAAAAAACTTGAACAAGCCCACGATCGTAACTGTATTTCACACATTTTATTTGTACTGTGTTACTCAATTAGTTAATTTATAGCATTTTTGCAGGTAAAACTAAATTTGTCAATGTTAAAAACAAACCAATTTGCCTTCACTTTATAATTTATAACCCGAACAATTTATGTTGTTCAGCCATTGCTATTGTACTGCAAAAAGTTAATAGCTATTCAAGTGATACGTATAAACTGTTCAATACATGGAATAGATACGGTAAATTAATATAGCAATTATAGTTATGTGAATTAACATGTGCAGGTTGCACTATGTTAATTTTGTTGCAAGAGCGAGCCAAATATTAAGGATCTTCTAGAAAGGGCACGTTCAAACCGCTTTTTATTCTCTATTAAATATCGATTAATAGAGAATATTAATTATTGATTTAAAATTATAATATGCCCATATTATATTACTTATTTGAATTATTATATTGATTCAATAAAGTTGATAAGTTAATTTATTCGCTCAGTCTACTTTAAAACAAATTATATTTGGAGAATTCCTGATCACTACAGTTAATGCAATAGAAAATTTATTCGTTTGGTTGTTTCATGTTTAATTGAGATACACAAACTGACATTTCAATATTTCACACAGTAATGTATACGATAATAGAGTATTAATAGAATAAATCATTTTAGTATCATTTGCATCTTTATTTTTATCAACTCACTTATCATTAATTAGGATTCGATTAAACATTGACTTCATTTATTCGTAAATTCTTTAACTAATGGAATTAATACTTCTGCACCTATGCTATAATTATAGAGATAAATGTTTTGCTATAATCAACATACTTACAATATTTTTTTTTTGTTGAATTTGATTTAGTTGGTTTAATGGCATTCAAATGCCATTTATAAATTTATATACTTACAATATGTTTAATGTGATTCAGTTTTGGTAGCCCAATATAGATACGGGTGGTACGGGTCACTTAGCTGAAAATATTAATCGATTATTTGCAGCAGCGTTCGAACGCCGCTCGTCTGAACAGCCATGCAATGTGGTTGGGACGCGACTAGTCAACTTTGATACACTATACTCCTACGTAACTATCTCGCCACCTTACTGCAAAGTAAACTTAATACAAGTTGCAAACTTTCCCGTGATTGCGAATTTGAAAAGTTTCTGCATTACGTCGCCACACGTTCCATCATCCGGAAATAGACTTTAAACGCTGTTAATACAGTTTAATATTCCCTGCTATTATAAATATTGATTTCACGGGCTTGTTATAACGCTAATGTGTGTTAACTTATGTAGGTAGTCGCTATTTCTATATTTGGTCGTGATTCGATTTATAGATTTTAAACGTCTGTATTCGTTTTGTGGCGTCGATATATTCACTTTATGTACTGATATTTAAAATCGTATTACTTTTATTACTGCCGTATATGGCTTTAGTGTTTAAATGTGTCATTCAATCTTAGGCGCAATAAATAAGTTTAGTTAGTCATATTATAATGAAAAGCTGATAAGGATCTTTAACTGTTTTATGTTTTGAGGAAAATAAAGAAAACACGAAATAAAAAAAATACCTACTTATTTATAAATTTAGACTTAGAACCAACCTATTCATAGTTTGCATTATTAAATATTTTTAATCTTTGCTAGATGACTATAGATATATTTAAAGGATAGATACGTTCGATTTTTAAATGAATAAACAATAAATAGGTATACGTAGAGTTGCTTATAAAAGTATGTAAAGTTTACAGCTCCATCCATGATTCTTTATTATTTTATTTGTCATCAATAATATTATTTTCTGTACATTTTTCCCTCCCAATCAATAGCTTAAACAAAAGCAAACTAAAACTCAACACTACCATTAATTAAAATGTTATGTACCCATACAGAATGTTTGAAAGAAATAAGAGTAGCAATTTACATAGTGCGAGCAATCTGCATTCACTGGAAGCTTTTGTAAAACGATGGAATAAACAGCTCAACGATGGTATGAACTTTTGCAAATTGCTTTAAGCTGGAGGGCGGTAGCGCCGGTAGCGTTTAACAAGAACGAGTGAGAGTACCGTTCCGCTTTGCTCCTGTTAAGGCCAAGTATATCTTTTCGCTAATATATGTATAACTTGGCCAGTTTATCTTTGGTATACTTTAGAGCCACGTATATTTGATGTTGATTCTATGTAGGTGCGTCGATTACCAAATTGCTTTAAGCTGGAGAGCGGTAGCGTTTAACAAGAACTAGTGAGAGTACCGTTCCGCTTTGTTTCTGTTAAGGCCAAGACTTAGAGCTACGTATATTTGGTATATTTGATGTTGATTCTACGTAGATTTGATGAACATTGTTAGTCTCTAGTAGTGCCTAACTGGATTTTATCTGAAACTAGCTGCTCCGCGCGGTTTCACCCCCGTGGCTCCACTCCTGTTGGTCTTAGAGTGATGATATATAAGCCTATAACCCTCCTCGATAAATGAGCTATCAAACACCGAAAGAATTTTTCAAATCGGACCAGTAGTTCCCGAGATTAGCGCGTTCAAACAAACAAACAAACAAACAAACAAATAAACAAACAAACAAACTCTTCAGCTTTATAATATTAATATAGATTGTTATATTTAAAATTTTGTATTTTTAGATTCGTTTTTTGGTCTTTCTTTCCGTGTTTACTAATGTTAATTTGGATACCCATAAAATAAAATGGTTACATAATTATTGAGCGTGGTATAAATAATAACATATGTAAGTGAGAGTGCAAAAATTAGATTCAAATCCTTGAATAAATGTTATATTTAGCAAAGAAGACAAAAGGAACACAGGACAAATAAATAAACAGTAAGAAGCATTAGGTGTTATTAATTATTATGTAACATCATTAATATGGCATTGTATTGAATAAATAATTAAAGTAACAACAATATTTCCCTCGTTGGAAACATTCGACAGTAAACGGCGTTTGCTTTTGTTAAAACATCTCAAAATAATACGAGTGCTCGTATCAAAGAAGTATAACAAGCGCGTCGTTAACGAACCAACCAAATAGTATAAAGGGATTTGATAATTCGACATCATGCAAACCGTACGTTTCTATTGTTATGAACTGCACAGTAACATGCACTCGAAAATGTCCAATTAGTGATAACCGGGCCTTAAACAAGGAGCTAGAGGGCTGATGAGAGGTTGCGAACAAAACTATGTGGTGGCGGCCCCTGTATACCTCCCTGGCGCACACCTCGCATCGCTAGCGTATGTACTGGCGTATTGAGTACACAATCTATGCTTACAAAGCCTTCATTTATGCTTTGATTGTAGCTGCAATCACAATATTATGTTACATTAGTATACAATATTATGTTATTGTATATGACGTAGAGAAACATCATTTGTGTACATGTAGGAAATCAATAGTTGTTTAAAAAATGAGTTCATATTTCGTAATAAGTGGCTATTTGTCTTTTGATTGATGTAAAAGTATTAAAAGCTACAAATCGGCCGAATTGACGATTCATCTACTAGATAATATTATACACATCTATGAAATCCCTATTTATAACTGTAAGCTCAAAACGTGGGTCATATCAAAAGATTAATTTTGTTTAAGATTTCTTTTATATCTACGTTACTGTAATCTATCTACATGTTCTCGTTGGTTCGTTAGTACCCGATCAGATCACAATTTTGTTGTAAAGATTATGTCCTAAAGAAACCTCCATCCGGTCTTTGGATGCGCACGGTACACACGGGATTCAAAATATGTATTAGATCGTCTTAAGATAAATCTTTTGGTTTATTTTTATAAACTTCAAATAAATATATTTAAGGTGTTATTTTTTGCACACTGCAATATTATATTAATTACCGCCTATTTTGTATGGTTAAAAAACTTATATAGGGAAAAATTGTTTTGATCCCAATGTCGAATTTAAGATATCTATTACACAGAAATTTTACAAAAAGGCGCCATAAGTTAGTAGATAATAATTAGTATAAAACTTAACATCTGCTGTAATATTATCTTTGGTCGTGTCTAAAGCACATATTGCGTTGTATACACGAGTATGGGCAGACATCGGTCCTCCGATGTCGGACATGTCGCTCCTATCTGTTTCGATGCATTTGTCGTTTAAACACCAACCTATAATAAATCAGACCTGGCGACGAACATTCTTTAATAACATATGTATCTAGTTCAATCACCCGAAATACGACTTTATTCAACCACGTTACAGTCCACATTCGCTCGAATCGTAAACCGTATTTCTCACCTGAATGCCCACGCTAATTTAAGCCTATCTCGAGTCCACTACGGACACTCTTCATTCAATACTTTAAATGAGATTCTTATCGCGCGTCCTTAAATAGATTAGTAGATTAATGATGTCTGTAATAATTAATAATGGATCGTGAATTTTACAACAACAATAAAAGCAGTTCGGTCGCCGTCGTAAAATGTACCTTGCATTTTGCGTTGTTCTGAATCCTTTAAGTTTACGATGCGTCAATATGTTCCATATATTTACTCCGTCTTAATTACAATCACGTTATCGTCTTCGCTTTATGATGGTACAGTTTTTTTCGTATTATCAAATTGTTAATTGGTGGTACGATGTTCATTTATGGATACGATAATGCTGTAATTTTAAGGTTGTTCGTGTAGTGTTTGTTTTTCAATTTATTATTATATTGATTGTAAAACTGTGATCTTGATGCGAGACTTGATAATGTTTCTGTCGGCGTCGCGGTCGTAATAGATTTTTTATATTCATACGAATTCCTTACGACATCCTTTTACCAACAAATGTAAATTATATTAATGAAACATGATTTCTAAAATAAGTAGAGTAAAGCTTGAAAGGTGATGTTTGCACCCATTTATCTTTTTATCGACTTAATTGAAATCCATACAAGAACCATTGAGATTGATCTAATCAGACGAGTCAGTAAAAAATAACGAACGGACCCGAGCGCATCTCGGTCAACGTACAAGCTTTAAAAACTTAAGCCCTTTTTCGAAAAGAAGGAAAAAAGAGCGCCCCTAATTGATGCGTCGTCTTTGTTTAGTTTAATTCTAACATGCTTTTCCCATTAAAGTGGTCAGGAATCGAGCTCGTGTTGAAGATAAGACCGACTCTTTTACTCCTTACACGTTATAATATTATAAGGTCGGGGCAAATCCCCAATGCTTTTAACCCTAGTTTAACTGGCGTTCTACAATGCCCGTTCGCCGCACAGGAGACCAAATAAGTGAATCAGCGTTCAGCTCCATCGCGTTTTTACATTGTCACAGCGTCCCTGGGGTGCTGAGTGAGTATTGAGAATCGATATGTTTGCGCTAAGTGCTTAAGTGCTTGCAAGGGATTGCGTTTCACTGATGAATAAGCAATGCAAATTTATTGGTACGCACATTTGTGTACTTTTAAAATCGTTAGCCACTTTGTCCTGGTTGTTAATATTGTATAAATTTGCAATTCAAATTAAACAATAGTTTTGATTGAAACCATTACAATGTAGCTTAATGTAACTGTGAATGTTTTGCTAAACACAGTTACAACAATAACACAGTTTCTTGGGCACGTTAGCCTTCGTTTAAGTGACTGATAAGCGGCAGTTAATGAGTCGGTGTGACCCGCTCAGCGTGGTCCGTAAAGACGGCTCGGCATCTTTTGTGCTTTGCTGAGTTTTATGGATAATCTTCGTTTTACGTGTATTAACATGGGGACCTGTGTCCGGTCGCACGTTCGATTCCCGATCCACACCCACTCACATTTTATCAGTTCCACGGTCAATGTTCGATAATTTTATTACAGAAGTTTTGTCAAATTACTTGAGTCTTCAAATTAAATTAAACGATACTTGTCCTTCGGTGATATGAAGAATTAATTTATATGGGGATTTGGTTTTAACTTGTTACGGTGTAAGGGAGTGCTATAACTGATAGGAAAGCTCGAATGCTGTTATTTAGGAGATTTCGTATCAAAATGAAAGACGGATGAGTGCTTTTATAATTTAATTGTTGAAATTATTGAATATTTAAGAATGTCCGACAACATCCGGTGGCATAAAACGAGAGATACAATACAAACAGTTTATTTAAACCTCACTTTTATGACTACCTTTCATTCCGTCCATTCATGGCGTAATAAAAGGTCTCGTATTCTTAATGAAACATGGATTGAACATATACTCGACTTTGTTTATTTGAACTACCCGAATTTGGTGTTCGGTATAACATTTATTTTAAATTAAAATAATTTCATTACATTTTGTTTGAATACTTACTTCAGACTTAATTAACATTTTGGATGTTTAGTAGTTGCGTGTTAAATATAACCGAATTTTAATACTTTCTAACAGTCAGCTGTATTGCAATAATACGTATTTATTATTTATATTTTCAGTTATTTTACTTAAACTATAATTATATTCTCGTTTCCCATATTCACTTGCGTTGTTGCTTATACCTAATTATTAAAACATTTACAATGACGTTTGTATTTGAATGTAAACAATACGAATAGGATAAACACAAACTTAGGAAATACAGTAGGTACCTATAACTTGACAAGAAGTGGCCTTCCTCTCCAAATGTACCTACTCTATTAGCACAGCCCCGATTTCCTTACAAAATCTCCCGCGTTTCAGTAGTGACACTGCAAACAAAAGTATCATATAAGTTTATTAATTACACGGCCCCTCCGACTCGAGCCTCCATGAATATTAATTACTGGATACCGAAAAGCTTTAGAAAGCTCAAGGAGGGAAACTTTTACAAAGAGCTTTTATTATTTAAGATGTAGCGTCTATGCGTTGAAATGAATTATGCTCGCTTGGTGTGTTACATCGATTTCGACTTTATTTTGTATGCACAGGGTCTCTTTTGTGTTGCAGGGAGTACAATTTATCATAACTCAATAAGAATGTGGCGGAAGAAAGTCAATAGTAGGTAGGGTAGGCTTCACTTCGCTTGCCACGCCTCTATGAACAAATAACACAGCTCGGAATTATACTTTCATAAAAACAAAGTGTTATAGCTGTAGTTATTATACTTCAGAAGGCTGGGGTGGACATTTTTAAAGAAGTATGTTAGCCTAATTTAGGTGGTTGTGATTTTAACTGTTATGCGCCAGTGGTAATTTTCTATTCAAGGAAAGTTTTTCGTTTGATTGTAAATGCTTTTTAGATGGGCGGGATTGTTTTAAGTTAAGTTTTTCTTTCTACTTTTTTGCGTTGGTAGTTATATTTAGTGGATAATTAACTATGCCTTATTTTAAACCCTTAAACAAGAATTCAATAGGTGTCAAAAATAGTAAAATACTCATATGATATGGATAATAGATAATAATTATTGATCTTTTCAAATACCTAATGTATAAAAAAAAAAGTGTTTATTGCCCGGCGAGATCGATTAACACTTCAAAATTAGCGAGTGAGAAACCGATTAGCACTTTTTATTCATATATCAATCATAATTTATCGATATTCTGTACTAAAAGGAACATGAGCTCAAAACTTTAAAATAAAATTCATCTTGAACCATCTTGATTCTTGACTATCTTTTCTTCTGGTTCTGGAAATATAATTAAATTAAAAAAATGTTGTGTGGTTTTATGAAACCACGGTAAAAGTGAAACTTAGGCACAAAATTATCGTATTTGTACGATAATTATCGTACGGTTCCGAACACTGCTTTATACCTACTCGGCAGCCGACCGTCACGCGACATGCGCTACACAGACCAAAAAGTTTGAGACGATGTATGATCCATTGAAATGTTACATTTTTTAGCCCTAACCTTGCATTTTT